>CM076569.1:502716157-502878225 GCA_034641835.2 Pinus albicaulis
CCTTAATCCCACAATTATTGCATGGACTATTTGCAGCATGCCATTATTTTCCGTTTTAATGGGTTATGTTGAAGATTGCAACAAGAAACAGTGAAGGAGGCATCCTAAAACATCATTCCTGATCCTAGTTGGAAAGTGATCACCAAAACTAGGTGGGGGCCACACAGGTGATTTTTGGCGCAAAGTCTATTTTTAGACATGTCGATCATATTCTATGAGTTGCGGAATGCTATTTGTGGATGGTTGGTCAAGTTGGAAAAATAGATGGACTTCTATTTCAGACATATTGGGAGGAATCTATTTTTAGATTGCCAGTCTAAAAATAGATATGTCGAATATTATTAGCTCTTAATAATATTTGGACTATAAACATTATCTTATTCTCTTGGAGCACTTCAGTTAAGTGCACAGATGTGGCACAGGAGCTGACAGAAGGAATTACGCTATTCCTGAGGCTTAGTGGAGCTATTGCATGCATACTTTAGTTAGAACTCATGTGAGAGAGTTTGGTGGAGTTGATTGAGGATTTAATGGAGTTGTGTTCAGTTTAACTAATCTAAACATAGTTGAGCTATTTGTATCTAGTTTAACTGATTGATACAATTAGTGAGAGTGGTGTGAATTAATTAATAATCAATTCACTAATTATAAACTCATTAATCAACTAAAGAATACATCATTTAACTACAGTGCATGGACAGTTTCAGTGGAGACCAGTGGAGAGGTAGGTGAAAGAGCAAGTGTGAATATCAGTTGTGACTATAAGTGATGCATGGTTTGCATCCAACACTTAGTAGAGATGCCTATAAAGACTACGTGAGCAAGGCTGGGGTAATTCATTCTCATCAAGAGGCATTCTTCAACAGGGATTGCGTAGTAGAGGCAGGCTAAGGGATGGCAAAGATCGATGCATGGGATTTTCAAGATCAAGCCTGATTAGTGTGTAGCAAGTGGAGATTATACTGAGAGCTTGTGAGGAGATTTGTATGATGATTGTTACATGATATCTATGACATATATAATATACAGATAGTTGGGGGTTTTCAGCTTTAAGCTTTCCCATTACATACTGTGTTCATATGTGTGAATTTTTATGGCTTTAATGTGTGCATGCAATTGATTTTATTTCCGCATGTGACGATTAATGGTAGAAGAGATTCTATATTGTGCATGAAGATAAAATAGTGTGTGATCAGGAGAATTTCGGTGGATAACATATCAGTTATTCAAATTTCTACATGGTATCAGAGCTTGTGAGGAGCTTTGTATGATGATTGTTACATGATCTCTATGACATATATAATATACATATAGTTGGGGGTTTTCAGCTTTAATCTTTCCCATTACATATTGTGTTCATATGTGCGAATTTTTATGGCTTTAATGTGTGCATGAAATTGATTTTATTTCTGCATGTGATGATCAATGGTAGAAGAGATTCTATATTGTGCATGAAGATAAAATAGTGTGTGATCAGGAGAATCTCGGTGGATAACATATCAGTTATTCAAATTTCTATAGGATATGGCCATTGAAATTTGCGCTTTAGGAATGGGTGCATCAAACATAGTCCCCAAATATAGATTTGTATTTTTTTGAAGGCTTTCTTTTAGTGTATTTTAAATATATTTAAGATTACTGAAATATACTTGAATAAGTACCCTAGTTTTGGGGTTTATTTTGGCTCTTTATTATGCCATGGTTTTCTAGTTTTAACCCTCTTTCTATTCCATCTCTAACCGCTCCAATTTGGGTTATACTCTTAGATATGCTCCATCTTCTACATCCAGATATCTTAGCTCATGTGGGAAAATCACTCAGTGGTTTAGAATGCATTCTGCTCCCATTTTTTACTATCTCCTCCTCTGGATGCCAAGAATAAGGTCTGAGGATGACAAGATCCAAAAGGTCCAATAGGATTTGAGAAATATTTAGCGAATAAGCTAGATAAAATTCAACAAAAAAAACCTCTTTAGTTAAATCAAGTCCTTCAAGGTCAACTTAGACACATGTAGTGCCATATCACCCTTCATATTCCAAGACTAACCCCTAGAATGGATACACAAGAGACAAAACTATGGTCTTAACTTCATCAATGTGTGGACATAAATTTTTCCATGAATCAGATCACTCGAATAGTCTTAAGGAAGTAGCTCCAATTTCAGACCCCTTAGAAATGGAATTGAATAAAGGAAATGAAATCATTGTATCATATACATATGTTCATGGTAATGCCTTGGAATGGATTGATGTTCATAAGAAATAAAAGAATAAAGGAAAATAGGACCTTTGAAAAATTTCATGATCATTTCAAGGCTCAATTAGTAGGACAATAATAAATGCATGGGTAATGTAAATTTTAGAGTATCTTTTCTTTTGAGTTTGGTTTTGGTTGGATTCCCCAGGGACCAACATACAAATTACTCAGCTCGTGTTAACTTTTTTTTAGATATTGTATCTGGTTATATTTCCCCTAGGACTGACCAATCCAATTTCTCAATTTGCATGTACTTGATTGATCAGAAGGTAATATAATTTTTAATTCACAAAATAAATCAATAAAATGTGTTCCCATTATTTTATGAAGAATTCATATCATAATAGGGGGTTGTTATCTAAACCATAATACCAACCTAATCAAGAATAACTACAAACATTAATAACTACTATAGAATGCTTTTCACTCTAGAACTTCAAAAGGTGCGTGTGAACAATTTTATGAAGTATTTGGACATAAAACATGTAGTAGCATCAACCATCATGTGGTATATCCAAAAATATTTCATAATTAGAACGTGGACTAGAGATTCATTTCCTTTATTGTGATGCATTCAAGGTACTCTAGTTTGAGTTCATTAGAAGTAGTCATAATTGTCAAAGGGAATATTAAAGAGGTTTTGATATTCAATTTGATATTGATGAATTATTCATAAAATATTATGAAAAATATTAAATTATGATGTGTAATGGTTAACAGTTTCTTATTATAACTATGATTAAGGATCACAATATAAATTAGATTCATAATTTTCAAGGAATTTGAGTTCCCATAACACAAATGCATAATAAAATTCTTATGTCACTAAACAAAATCTTCTTAAAGTGTTATTTCAAAATTACAACTAGTTACTAATATGATACAAGATGACAAAATTTTGAAAAAATAACCATTTGAAAGAAAAAAAAACAAGAATTAAATATTGGTATGCTATAACAACTATAGTTTTTTAATTTGCAATACTTCATTTTTAAACATTTTTTAAAAAAAATTTAAACATAATATTTGTGTTGATAGGTGATAAGCATATCATTTTGGGTGGATTAGTCTTCTTCCAAAGGATTTTTTTTTTTTACATGTGTCTATTTTGGAATAGGGCTCTTAGAATTTTAATTTAATTATCAATAATTATTAGGTGAATGGTAGCGATTTAATTTTCAGGGAATATTCTAAAATATATTTAGTAGTAACCACTACTCAAAGGTAGTCATTTATTGAGCCGAGAGGCTCATTCTACAATCCAATATAAGGGACATGTGTAAGTATTTCAGGTAACAATATTTTTCGCTCATGTCGGAAAAACAAAAAACAAAAATTAAATAACCATATAAATAAAAAATTAAAAATCTATTAACACGACAATTAAATTAGTTGTTGATATTTCACTTACACTCTTCAAGTAATAAATACAATATTTCATACCTTGGAGCACCCCTCATCGACTCTGCCATCAAACACTCTTCCTGGAAGGATCTTTTGGACGAAGTTGAAGCTAAGTTGTCCCTCTGGACCCATCGTGATATTAACATCACTGGGCTTCTCATTCTAATCAAGGTTGTTCTCCAATAAATGCCCTTATACCTATTTTTGGTTTTGGCAACCCCCAAATGGGTTCTCAAATCAATTTGTAATTTTTAAAGAAACTTCCTTTGGGGAAACAAAAAAGACAATATAAAATGGGCTCTTGTAAAATGGGCTGATGTCTACGTCCCTAAAAGCTCAAGAGTTCTGGGGCTCAGAGATCCTAGTCATAACAATGCAGTGATGGGAGCAAGAATCTAGTGGAAATGGGTCTCTAAACCAATAGCTCCCTGGGCTCAGTTATGTATTTCAAAGTATGCATACAATCAGCCCCCCCAGGATCTAATTCGTCTCAACCCAGAAGCGACAGGCTCCCAAATCTGGAAAGCGGCAAAGCAACACAAATCCATCATCCATGAGCACAACTTTTGGGAAGTCTGATCAGGCTCACAAGCTCGATTGTGGGAGGACTCATGGCAATATTTGCCCAAAATTGCCACCCTATTTTAGAATTCTCAATGGAAATCCGTCCCCAGTGCAAGGGAGAATAATAAAATAAAACATTTCTAGATCACCCCTCTTAACTCTGGCTATCTTCAATGGCTTCTTGTTGAGCGTTGGTAGGATGACTAGCACTAGGAATCATTTGAGGATATCAATGCAAAGCTTCACAAAAGAAAAATATGTTACATGGAAGGAGAGGACATATTAAGATGGGGATACTCCACTCAAGGTACCTTCACCACCAAATAAGCTTATGACCTTCTTCTCCCCAATGCTCTGGCCCCCCAAGATGCCATCTGGGCTCAGATATGGAATCCTCGAATATGGCCAAAAATCTCCACCTTCTTATGGCTACTCAGCAAACGTCGTATCTTAACATGGGAAAATATTCTGAGAAAGGGATTCTTTGGTCCTTCTCGATGTCCATATTGTCAAAATTTAGAGGAAACCATTGAGCATCTCTTAGACTCTTTCACCTTGGAAAACACTCTCTGGGACAACATAGCTATTCTCTACAGAATAAATGACAGGAAAAAAGGGGACATTCTATGCACCATCCGACACTGGAAGACCTCCCCCTTCAGTAGCAATATTCTCAACTCATTATGGGCCATCCTCTTAGGGCTCCTCCTCTGGACTTTTTGGAAAGAAAGAAACAGGTGCATTTTCAAGGATTTTTCAAGGATCAAGCCACTCCTCCAGAGATCCTATGGACCAATTTATGAAGTAATATTAAGGAAATATTGGCTCTGCATATTTGGAAGGAATATGAATTCCCCTTAAAAGCTCATGAATGCATAATTTGAGCCAATTGGAATCTCTCCATCCCCTCCCATTCGAACAATGAGCCCCCTTCAAACCACTCTCCCAGCTCGCCTTGCTCGTGGAGCCCCCCTCTGCAAAGCCTCTTCAAACTCAACTTTGATGGTGCCTCAAAATGAAATCCCGGAGATGCAGGCTTTGGGGGGATCATCAGAAATTCTAAAGGAGAACCCTTGCTGATCTATCTTGACTCCATAGGATGGGACACCAACAACTCTACTGAATTAGAAGGTATCATGAAAGGGCTCTCTCTAGCTCATGATAATAAATTATTCCCTCTTGGAGTTGAAGGATATTCTCAAGTCATCATCAATATCGCTCATCATATCCTCCATGGATCCCCTGTCTCCAAACTCTCAAAGAGTTGGAGACTCACCACCCACTTTGAAATCCTTGAGTAATGGTTGAAGCAGCACAAAGCTATATCCTTCAAACACATTCACCAATCAGCCAATGCAGTCATGGATCTCCTAGCCAACAAGGGTGTTGTTCATAGCAATTCTCTCCTTTTTGGGAGACTACATAGTTTTGATGATGAAGCACTTCACACAGAATGCACCCATTTGGTGCTCAAAGATGCTCACCCCTCGGATGCAAGTGTTAATGCTTGAGCTGGCCTGTACCCACCTAGCCACGATGACGCCAAGAAACTGTCATTGCCACGAGGAGGCACATGGCCACGACACAGTGAATAAATCCTGGGGCGTGGGTATCAATTAATCAACCACCCTCAAATGGTATGATGCGTCCTATCAACACCTGATTTGCATTTACGTCGTACTTGGTGCATTCACTCCTCTCGTAGCCATATATGGACCATGAAGTTGCATCCTCTACATTCTCCTTCGGCCTCTCTGTCATTCTCAATCTCGACTTTCCCTCCTGCACCCTTCGGCCTCCTGCCAAGACCCTGCATCATTCTTCTAGCCGAACGACTCTCTGTCATGCCGTCGAATCTCCATCTTCGCCTCCTTTGCATTCTTGTTGCTCTGCTTTAATCATGCCTTTTTTCCACCACATGCACTGCCACAGAGGTGGCAGATGCGGTCTCCCCTCTCATCCTCCCATTCACGCCATGGTCAGGATAATTTTTGACCTTTCCTTAGACTCGGTCGTGCCTGAAGTCTTGAACCCCCCAGCCTCTCCACTCACCTGATCATGCGTCTTCCTAAAGCCTCTACTGAATCCTCTGGTTCTGGCGCTCACTCCAGGAAACATAAATCCACAATCTCCCCTACATCCCTCAACCTCCCTCATAAAATGGTAGCTTTGCCGGTGAAATTGGCTGAGGATGCCTTGAACACTGATGGTAGTTGCAGCTCTGATGATGGTGGCAAGAGATATCATACATTTGGCCACTCGACATCCTCTCTGTCGTTGGATGCCCAACTGCCCAAGCTCAAGGATAACATCTCTAAATACAAGTGTCACATAGAGGAAGAGCCAACTCAACCACCATTGTCGGATGTCAAGAATTCGACAAGCTAACCTCCGGGTTTCATCTTGTTTTTTCTTCATGTTTTGGTCTTGTTCTAGTTTAGTTCTCCTGTCTATTTTGATGCACAACATAAGTATGTTTAAAGCTGGTTTCCCTTTAAGGGAAACATTTTTTCTGCCTCATGCACAGACTTCATGGGCTAGTTTCCCCTTCTGGGGCAGTCCCTATTTTGAAATTTTGAACTGGTTCGTTCCCGTCGGAATTGGCTAGCACAACGATTCCAACGGATGACAAATGTATTTTTGTGATGTGTATTAGTAATAGGAGTAGACATATTTAGAAAAAAAAATACAATATTTCGATGTCTATCTTAAATAATGTAATTTTATAAAATAATATACATACATATATATATATATATATATATATATATATATATATATATATATATCCATATTAACTAACATATTTCATTATGTGTGTGTTAACCTTAGTTAGAAAGGAAAAAATAATTTAAGGGTAAAGTAGAGTAGTTACTTCTTAATAAGAGGAAAGTTTGTAACTCATTGAATTTTAAATATAAAATATTAATAATGATATAATATCAAAATATACAATTTAAACAATGAAAAATTAGCATTATTGATTTATATTAATTACAAATTTACCAAGCACTAAAATGGATTAATTGAAGCATAAATCTTTTTTCAATTTTGAGATTTGATCCTTCTAGGATCTTGGTAGATCCGTGGTTAAAATGCTTCTATTGGTTCTACATCATTTTTTCAATTTTGAGATTTGATCCTTCTAGGATCTTGGTAGATCAGTGGTTAAAATGCTTCTATTGGTTCTACATCATTTTTTCAATTTTGAGATTTGATCCTTCTAGGATCTTGGTATATCCTTGGTTAAAATGCTTCGATTGGTTCTACATCCTTTTTTCAATTTTGAGATTTGATCCTTCTAGGATCTTGGTAGATCCGTGGTTAAAATGGGTCGATTGGTTCTACATCCCAGTGTGAAGGCAATGTGTAAATATTTTTTCAATTTTCAGATTTGATCCTTCTAGGATCTTGGTAGATCTGTGGTTAAAGTGCATTGATTGGTTCTACAGCCCAATGTGAAATCGATGTGTAAGTATGTCCGTCCCTCTTAAAATAAAAACAAAATATTCTCTAAATATAAAAACAATGTGGACTATAGTAAAAATGAATAAAAATATATGCTATGAATTTCTAATTAGTTTTCCATATGACCTAATGTCATGTAAAGTAATTGGAAGTAAAAAAAATAATGTGAGTAAGATGTTTAAACCTTATACTTTTTATAAATATTTTAATACATGATACCAATTTTATGTATATCTATATATATCTAAAGAAATGTTAAAATAAAATATTTTAGTGTGGTATAGAATAAAATATCCATTGTGAGATGTGAATAAATTATTTTAATATGAATTAATATAAAATGTCTCAATACACATGTTATGTAATCTCTATAACATTCAAAAATGCAATTTAAACAATAAAAAATTACATTGTTTTTTGCACTCTAAAATAAGCTGGCAACAAAAGAAATTTTATCCCTCTATAATAAAGGTCAATTGAGTTTAGCGTAGTGGATAGTTGTGATCCTTCCCACCGAGCTTCAAGTAGAGTAATCCTATAATTTAAGCTCAATTGACTTTATCTCAAAAATTTTAGTCAATTAAATTTATGGTGAGTGGTTGGGTGAAATAGTTACTGTCCTTTCCATCTAGATTGAAGTGTAGGAACTTGGTGATGTAATAAATTGAACTTTGGTGTTTTTAAATTAGTTTAATGTAAAATGCATAGTAAAATATGTATTTTGATGGTTATTTGTCCTAACATTATATGGAGGGTTAAAAAATTGAAAGCTCACTGTCATGATGCTACAGGAATTTATCAGAGTGCATTAATGGATTGGCAACCTGTGATATGTCCAGAAGGCAGTGCATAGAAAGAGAGGAGCTTTGAAGAAATGATTGCATACACAGTAATACTCTATGGAATTCATGAGAAAGTCAATGTGAAATAATTGAAATATCGAGAGAAATTAAATATATGGTCCATCATCGTCCACAACAAATTCGGTAGTCTTCCACCACAAGAAAATAACATGAAGATGTGTAAAATCCATATATAGCGATTCTCCCATTTTCTATACTGTGAAAATGTTTAAAATACATGGAAATTTCTCAAATATATATATGGATAGTGGAAGACACTGTGAAAAGGGAAATCAGCAGGAAATTCAATGAGAATCAGAAATTGTCGTATGAAGTACGACATAGAGATGAAATTATTTGATATACACCAAGACACTGTAAATTTTAGGAGAAGTTAATGTGAAATAATCGAAACATTACATAGAAAAGGAAAATTTGAAAGAGAATAGAAAAAATGCCGAAACGAGTGTAACAAAGCGATGAATAGACTGTGGGGGGGTATTTTCAATATATGCCAAGACATTGTAAATTTGATGAGAAGCCAATGTGAAATAATTGAAAGATTCGATAGAAAGGGTGATAATTGGGTGAAATCCATGGGTGTGGTGTATCATTTCAATAAAAAGATATATTGAAAAGAGACATTCGTTGACTTGGTGGTCGTCAACAAGACAGTCAGTAGTTTTCCACTAACAGAAAATGTTGCGTACATCGATTTTCCAATGTGAAAAAAAAATGTCTTCCACTAACAGGAAATGCGGTGTATTTGATGAGATGAAAAAAGGTGTGGATAATTTCTTTGGTTGCGTTGGTTAGTTTTTTTGACGAGGTGGGTGGTATTCCATGGAAGAGGAAAGAAATATGAGCATGTTCTAACATCTATTGCTTTTTCATTTTTTAATGTTATATCATTAAGATTACCCAACATAGGTTTTTAAGAAAAAAAGAAAAAATGCAAATGTGGACCACGTCTGATGGCGATCGTTCTGCAACTTCCCTTGTGTCTGTATGAACTGTAGGGGTCGGTGGTCTGTGTTGATGACCACTTCCTTCCCCAAAATGTAATACTTCCATTTTCGAGAAGCCTACACAATGGAATACATATCTTTGTCATAAGTGGGATATTTGTGGATTGTATGCCACTGGATGCCCCTGTTGAGTAAGAACTGCCCCAATAGCATAGTCAGAGGTATCAGTCTCGATCGTTGCAAGTATAGTAATGTGAGCACGGGGCAGAGCAGAGGCAATGTTTCAATTCTATGAATGCCTTCTATTGAGATTCTGACCAAAATAAATTTTCTTTCGCTCCTCCCTTGGTGACTTGACTCAAGGCCCAAGTTATATGACAAATTCCCAACACAAAACTGCGGTAGAAATTAGCTAATCCCAGAAAGTTACGAAACTATTTTAGAGTGGTTGGGGCTGGACAATCCTGAATGACTTGGATCTTGGTTGGATCCACATGCACCCCTCGCTCATCAATAATGTATCCCAAATACTGAACCTAGGTCATGCCAAAAGTGAAATTCTCCAAATTGGCACACAACTTGTTTTTCCACAATGTTTGGAGGACCTGTCGGATGTGGTGGAGGTACTCTTCCCAAGTCTGGATGAAGATCAAGATTTCATCCAAGTACACTACTACAAATGAGTTGGTGAATGTTCACAAGATGTTTTCCATCAGCCTCATGAAGGTTGCGGGAGCATTCGTCAACCTGAAAGGCATGACCAGCCATTCGAAAAGTCCCTCCTTAGCTTTGAAGGTAGTCTTCCACACATCATAGGGTTTGATTAGTACCTGGTGATTCCCAGACTTAAAGTCGATCTTGCTGAAATATTTTTCCCCTTTGAGTTGGTCCAAAAGGTCATCAATCTGTGGGATCGGGTACCTATTTCAGACAATGATCTTGTTTAGTGCCCGATAGTCAATACATAGTCTCCAAATCCCATCCTTCTTCTACACCAACATGAGCGGGCTCCCATAGGGATATGAACTCTGCCGGATGTGACCTTTCTGCAACAGCTCCTAAATATACCTCTCGATTTCATCGTTCTCCAAAATAGAACGTAGATAGATCGGTCAATTGGGAAACAACACACCTGGGGTCAGATCTATGGGGTGCTTGACCTGACAGTGCAGAGGCACCCTTGCGGATGAAGTGAAGATGTCCCTGTACTCCTCCACAACCTTGTCCATTTTTTGTTGTTGTGCAGAGGAGCTCTATCTGGAGGTCATGGCCATAGTCTTATTCTTTCCCTAAGGGTGGATCATCAGGAAAAAAATATTCCCAGTTTTGAAAATGAGCTTACTGTATTGTTTTGTATTAACTGTTGTGGTGGATTTGTCGCACAGGTATACGAAATCGCACCATATTAAAGAGTGTGGTCTACTCTTTAAACTATTGGTAACAGGTAGAAAGTGGGGGAGCTCAAAAGCATAAAATTTAGTGGAAACAATATGCTCAAGTATGCTCTGGTTAAACTAAAACTAAAACACAAATATACAGAAGCTATAAAGAGAGTCAAAATGATAATAATGCAAACGATGGCTCGACGGACTCTTCTTATTAAACGTTTGAAATCGAGAAGAAATTTTACCCACTTGCCAAAGGGCCCCTAGGCAATGGTTCTATGTCCCGATGCAAGGATGTTGCCTTCCTGTTAGTCATCAATATTTTTTTTTGCATGTTTTGATGACTAGATTCCTTGGCTGAGTTTTCTAGAATTTAATCTCAATCTGTCAATTTTTCATCTAGAAAACACCTCAAACAATTTTTTTTCTTCCTACCCCTCCCTTTCAACCTGTGATGGGAATGGTCTTCAGTTTTCAAGTCCTATCACAATTCAGCAAAACCTCCCTATCTATAGTTGTCATAAGCTTTGTTTTTATGCTATCAAAATCCTTTGTTTTCATATAACTCACTATCAAACATTAGACAAAGTGTCTACCCCTCTCTCACTGATTATTTTGTCATATGATGACCTGATTATGCCTGAGAAACTCTTCAGAATCTATGACAAAATCTCTAAGTCTAGGTGGTGGTGTTTAGGGCAAATACCTTGAAAAAAATGTCTCTAAGCCAAAAACCCTGTTTTTAGCATCAGTTAACCTTCATTTCTCATTTTCTAGCAAATAAATCCTTTTTCTATCCATAGGTCATACACCACTAAAATAGTCACTGAATATTGTCTCAGTAGAGCTCAAAAAGGTTCAAATTAGGAAAAGAGAAAGAGTAGTCCCTGTCTGAAAAAATATGATCAGATCAAGCATGATCTTCATGAAACACCAAGAAAACTCTCCAAAGACCAAAAACATCTATATACATCTCTGCAGGGATGTATACATTGATGAACAGTAAGAAATTATGAGTGAAAGATACACTTGAGGAAATATTTCAATACTGAGCAGTTTACCATCAGAAATCATATAGCACAGATGATGAAAAGAGGAGGCCTACTAGTTTCAAATCCAAGAATGCCAAAGGACAAAGGTCCTCCATCAAGAAAAAAGGACACAAAGGATTAGGTAATGTCTATCTTCAAGCACTCCATGACTAACTCCAAAGGCATCTTTGCATAACCTCTCCAAAAGGTGACCTAGCCCTGCAAATCACTATTTTTTATGTAAGAGGGACAGTATTGACAGAGAGAAGTCTAAAGAAATTAGGCATCATCATGAAGGCATAAGAGGATAGTTGCTTCTTATACCTTACCATACACTTGGACTCTGAAAGGCAGTCAAAGACAAATTCACTGCACCTTATGAAAACATAGTCAAGGGAAAAAGATTTATTTCAAAGATGCATAGCAGTGAGCACTCACCATTTACAAAGCATATTATTTACTCCTAAAGCTTCACAATGATGTTATGCAAAAGAGATATACATTATAGAAAGGTCCTCATAAATCAAGAAGACAGTATGTTCAAATGATTTCATCAAAGATAAGTGGCAAAGATTCACATTTGTTTTCTATTTTGTATTTCTCAAACAAACAGACCAAGGGCACAATGTTGAGATGGATGAAGTTTATGTTTTTGATAGGACCTCCTTCATGATAATCAGAGGGTCAAAATACAGTCAAAGGACCTCCTTCACATCATAAACATAGGATTGAAATAATAGTGTTGACAGGCCTCAGTGGTGGTGTTTGTATAAGCCTCCTTAAAAAGATAAATCTGAGGCTAGTGTTTGAGAAAGCAACCTCATCTAAATGGTAAAGGAGATAGAAAAAGATCTATTTAAAGTGACTTTTGCAACTGATAAAAAGAGAAATTCACATAGATGGCAAACACACATCTTGTTTGAAGGAAACTGTTAAAAGATGACAATTCCAGGGCTAAAGGTTTTGAGGAAAACCTTCTTAAATTGACAGACAGAGCTTTGGATGTATAAAAAGTTGAAACCTTAAGTATAAAACAAGCGCCTGGAAGAGTATGTTGAAAGGACCTCCTTCACTAATAAGCAGAGGGTCAACAATGTTTTTAAGTAACCTCAGTGGCTACTTTGCGCTACCTCCTCCAAAAGATAAACAGAGAACATTTATCATAAACAAAATCACGTTATTCTTGTCTAAATTTTAAAGTGATATGGTGAAATAAAGGCATATGTTACAGGTAATATGTCACATAGAAAAAAGGATAGTTTTTTTAAGATATTCATGAGTGATAAGGAAGGATTACAGTTTACTAATTATGCCTTCTTCAAATGAAAAAAGAGGACACAGTACCGGATGAAGATGCGTTTTATGTGTTTTAAAGAGGACATCCTTAAAGGATAACTTGTAGAGGATCAAAACATAATTTAAGATGCCTCCATCAAATGACAAGTACAAATTTCAAGTTTTGAGGAAAACCTCCTTCAACTAATAAACAAACCTTGAATTTGTAAAGGGTTGAAACATGAAGTATAAAACAAGTGCCCAAAAAGTATTGTGAAAAAGTCTCCTTCATAATAAGCAAAGGGCTTGACAGTATTTTTGAGTGACCAAGGGAAAATAATGAGTTGAAGGAATATTGTTAAGAAGACACCCTACAAAAGAGATAAACTAGTTAGAAAAAGGGGAAAACCCTCAACAAAGGGACAAAGTCATTTTGTTTCAGCAAAAATGTTAAGGCAAAGAGGGTATTTTTCGAATTGTTAAAAGAAGGGAAAAGGGTATTCTTTTTCAAACATTCCTAAAAGTATAAAAGCTTAGGTTAAAGTGGTCCTCATGGCATATGTTATGTTACGAAAGCTTTGCAGGGAGAGAGGTTAGATTTTGAAGAAAAATGCCATTTGCAGTTGTTTCAAGCATGCGACGCGCCTGAAGAATATCACAGTGCGCCTGTAGATAGTTTCTCAAGGCCCGTGCATTGGGCGCGACATGCTTGTTTCTGCATGTGACACACCTATGCAAACACCCGATGCCCAACCTGAACGCAATGTGTTTCCCTGGGCCACCTCTGAACGGCCCACTATTTGGCGCCCAGCCTGAATGTGACGTATTTCTCTGAGCCACATCTGAATAGCTCACCACCCGAGACACTGATGCAATAGTTTTTCAGCATCCCTCAAAAGTGTTAAGAGATCGGATTTTTTCACAGGTAATTCATCTCCAAAAGCAGCTAACACATTTTCAAGAGGTATTTTTTTTTTCCTCGCCTAAGTCTTTGATTTTAAGAGGTGTTAAAATAAAATTTGTTAAGAAAAAGACACAATCTTACAAGGAGGGAAAACAGTGATTTCAAAGGGAAAACGTAGTTGATTTCAAAAGTACCCTGTTTGCTTGAAAACAAAGAAAAACAATGATTGAGGAGAAAGGACTTATTATCAATTTGAAAAGGCCTGTTTTGTTGAGTGAGAAGCCAAACGTAGTTTTTAAGGAGAAAAGTATTGTTTCAAGAAGAAATACCTAGTTTAATCAAAGAATTGTTTTGATAAGACAAGTGAAGAAAATCTGAGCAAAACATGCCTCCAAGGAAAGCCAACAAAGGAGGGTATCACAACAAATTTGAACCTATAACTGTGAAAGAGTTAAATGATTCCCCTTCAGTCCTTTTCAACTTTCATGAGGTAGGGTGCCTTGATTTTTTTGAAAAGGTCCAAGAAGTTACCAATCACCCTCCCTTGACACAATTGTTTGCCCTGAGGCTACAAGGAGAACATGTTCACATAGCAGGCCTTGATTTTTTTCTCACTCCTAGGTCAGTGTCAAAGGCCACCAAGATCCCCTATCTTGGTGAGAAGTGGTTCAAACATGCCTATTTGGACCTAGAACACTACAAGCCCTTCTTGAAACTAGCTTACCAAAATGATTGCAAGGCCATCTTCCCATTTTCTCATCTATTGAACAGTTATGCGCCCCTTATGAAAATCACCATGAAATATTTCACATGTGAGGGGATATATTCTCGAGTTTATTCCTATCATGTCAGACTTCTGATGCGTTTCACTCAAGCTCAACTGCTAAATCTCCCTTTCTTCCTCTACAAGAGCATAGACAATATGTCCTCCTTTGTCTAAAAGAGACCTCCTGCTTAGTAAAAAGTTAGTATTTTTCATCATTCTCTCATCAAAATCATCATCCTTCACCAGCTTGAACAGAAAGGAGTTTCTTGGGAGACTTTCATTTCTCATCCGGATTTGACCATTGCCTCTTCATCTCATGGCCCATCTCATATGTCCTCCTCACCCTCCACTCACTTTTTCTCCCCTTCATCTAGTAAATCTACCCCTCAAAAGAAAACATCACCCATGATTGATAGTGAAAAGGAAGAGTGCAGTGAAAGAAATCATAGTGGTAATCAGCTAAATAGTGAGGAAGAAGGAAGTGATGGTGAACAGGAACAAAGGGAAGATTCTAAGCAAGGTAGTGATGAGGAACATAACAGCCCTCAAGCAAGCATTAATGATGAGGAACACAACAGTCCTCAACAAATTCATGAAAGAAAACAGAGTGATAGTCAACAAAGAAGTGAGGAAGGAGGTAGTAATGATGAAGAACAAAGCAGCCCTCAATAGAGCAGTGAACATGAGCATAGTGGCACCCAGAAAAACAATGATCATGAAAGCAGTCCTCATGAAGAAGATGAACACACTAATTATGGTCAAGGCAATCCACAAAGAGATGCCAAAAGCACAGATGAAGGAAGAGACAACCCTCAAGGGAAAAATGAGGAAAATAGTGAAGATAGTAAAGAAGCTAAGGAAAATAGTGAAGATAGTGGCAACATCTAAAATGAAAATGAAGACAGTCATGATGGCAGTAGCTCATATGAAAAACTTGAAAAAAGTGAGCATGGTGAGGGAAGCACACAAGAAGAAGTTCAATACAGTGTTGATAAGGTTGGCAGCCTAGAAAAATTTCAAAATAGTAATGATGAGGAACACAACAATCCTCTACAAACTGAAGAGTCTAGGCAAAGAAGTGATGAGAAATAGAGTGACAGTAAGCATGAAAGAAATCAAAGAGACAATAAGCATAGTGACAATCAACAAGACAGTGAGCATGATGGAAGTCCTCATATAGCAAGTGAAGGTAGTCTCCAAAATTAAATCCATGAAACTAATGAGAACAATGAACTTGAAGAGGACAAGGCACAAAACAGTGAACAATCTAAGGGTGATAGCATGAAACAAAAAGAGCCAAACAACCCTAATGATAGTCAAGATAAAATCAAAGACAGTGAGCAAGGAAGCCCAAAAGAAGACAGTAAAAACATAGAGCATGAAGAGAGTTCTCAAAGGCATGTGCTAGTTGCCTCTCCTAGGCAAGGGGCCATGACTCTTTCTCCAAAAGTGGTGAAGCCTAAGACCACTAAAGCTACAAAGAAGAAGAATATTCAAGCTGTAACTACAAATGTCACTAGAGCACTCCGGAGTAGAGGCAATTTTCCCAAGAAGCCTATCATTGAAGTGCCAAAGAGGACAAGGGCAAAGAAGCCCATTCAAATCAAAGGTAAGGAAAAAATGGAGCAGCAGGAGAGCAGCCATGAACAAGAAAGAGAGTTTGACATCATACAAATAGACAGTGATGTTGAATATGATGAAGCCAAAATCCTTAGGTCACTTTTTCAAAATAGAGAAGCCCAAATCAAGGACTTAGAAACTAATCTAGAAAGGTCGAAGGACCTCATACACTTTCTACAAATGCAAAATAGACAGATGAGTGGGAAAATGGAAATCTATGAGGCCCGGACATTCAAATACCAAAGGGGAGCATACAAAGCACAAGTCCAACTTGAAGAATATATGGGCGAATTTGATGATATTGAGGAACAAGAGTAACCAGTAAGAAAAAGGCCTAGGACTATGGGTCTTAGGAAAGCTTTGGTGAAACAAAGGGAGGATGAAGCAGCCCTTGCTTGATCGTATGCTCTCAGTGCACAATTGCTTGCCCAAGAGATAGAAAATGATAAAGAATCACGGCTTGAAAGAGAAAACAAGCATTTGGAGAAAAAATTAGACAAGGAAAAAAAATATTTGGGTTTGCAAAGGAAGATGACCGAGCATTACAAGAAATTGAATCAATTTGCCCAAAGAAAACTCAAGATTTCCCAAGAAAAGCTCAAAACTACCCAAAGGAGGTGCCTGGTGAGAAAAGGGGAAAAGACATATCTAGGCTTGGAATCTTGGCTTCAACTTCCTTGCATGCTTCTAGAAACCCATAAGGGGCTTTCTCACCAAAATTGAGCAATTTTTGACATGATCTTGTTTTTTGTGATTTTTAGGCCTAATTGCACATTTTTCTAGGCACTGCCATGTTTGCTAGGAGCATCCTCAGCTCATGAAAGTTATTTTTTTGGATGTATTAAATTTCGGGGTATCTAATCACAAATTTTCAAATCAAAAGAAGGTGTTTTGGTCCCCCAAAGAGGCAAAAAACAGTTAGATTTTACCTTTTATGCCTCAAATATCAGCAGGTGAGACCCTCCTGGGTTTTTTCACTCAATCCAATTTTTGACAGACTTCCAGAGATCAGTTTTAGAAAAATCAAGGAGTTCCAGAAACTAGACATCCATGAATTTCCAACGAGCCATCACGGGCCTTGTTTCGACATCAGGAAGTCCCTCTAAAATCCTCTGTAAAACAGACCTTTTTTTGGTGCTACACTCCTATAGGATATTGCTGAAAAGGCAATTTTTCTGAAGGTGGCCATCCAAATGTGCGTTAAGCTATTTTTAACTCTATGTCAGAGGTTAAAAGTCAATTTTCTTACTATTTTTAGCTTAGATAGATATTTTTGAAGATATTTTGTACCTTGGGCTTTGCAAAGCCTCAAGGACAAAATAGGATATTTGTTTTTGGCCAATGGCCTTCTAGTTGCTCTAGGTGGGTTTCCTCCTATTTGGCCTATATAATCCAAGCGGATTCATTGTAACAGGAGGTAGAACTTGATGTTATAGAGAGCGATACATAGCTGCACTATGAGCTTTGAAGAAATAATTGTTTTATGAAGTGGATGATCTCTTGCTTGGCTTGATGGTGGAGGAGGATTGTGTGTAGGATTCCATGGCTTGGTGAATGGTATTGTGTTTCTTATTTGTTATGTTTTCTTAGCTTCTCATACATGTTTTCATGCTTCTTGCTTGTTGTAGTTCAATAAAGAATAAGTTTGAGATATGCCCATGGAGGCACCTCAAATTTCCTAATTCATTACAGCTTAAATGTTTTCATCTTTTTTGGTTATGTCAAAGAATTCTTACATTAGGGGAATTTTGAGGTCTAAAATGGGCCTCCTAAGGAAATTATAAAATAATAGTGGAAAAAATCAAATAAGATTTGATGACATCATCAAATTTTAGAGGGAAAAATGAAAAAACTACTTTTTCAACTCATATTTTCAACCTATCTCCCAAAGTTTTTACTCAAATTTCGAGCGGGAGTTCTCATTGGATGCAAAATTTAATTCCTCATCCAAGGAGCACCCATGTTGCATATTTTTGATGCATCCTACTACAATAAAAATGAGAAATACATGAAAAACGTGATTGTAATCACGTTTTTTTATGTATTTCTCATTTTTCATGTAGCAGGGTCCACCGAAAGTATGCAACATGGGTACTCCTTGGATGAGGAATTAAATTTTGCATCCAACAAGTACTCCCACTCGAAATTTGAGTAAAAATTGTGGGAGATAAGTTGAAAATACGAGTTGAAAAAGTAGTTTTATTATTTTATTATTTTTTAATATTTTTACCCTTTTATTTAAAAAATGGTAAATCATCTCCCATGGTTGACATCATCATCTTGAATCCTATTGGTTGTTATAAAGTTTATTTTTGTTGTACATTTTTCTTAGGAGGCCCATTTTAGACCTCAAAATTCCCCTAATGATTGCTCTTTGGTACCCTAAGAAATTGTTATCAGTTTCATTAATGGTTATTATGTATGCTGTTTAGTATGATTCATGGTATGATCTGCTTATTCATAGCTAATCAAAACTCCATTTCTGAAATCTCTCTTTGAATTATTGGTTGCTTTAGTTAATTCAAAGAGGTCTTGTTTCAATCTTGCCCTTTGTCCATGTTTTGCAGTCTTATTTCAAAGTTCCTGATAGCTCAAGATATGATGTTTAGGAGTTCCCTCTTCATAGATTGAGTTGTTTGTTTATCTTATTTGTTTTCACAAAAGTCTGAAGGTGAATTTCCCAAAGTTAGAGGGTCTTATACTTCTATGTATCACTGGATTGTTTATTTTCTGCATCTATTAGTTTGAGTTTCATTCATAGAGATCAATGGTCAGCCCTAACTCATGAATGCTTGTTGTTTAACTATCTGTGCTTAAAATCTCTTTTTCTTTCACAAACTTAATGTTCATCTCATTTCACTTTCACCCAAAGAATCCATTTACCTTGACTAAATCGACCCTGCAGTAATACCTTGTCCATCATTAAGACAGTCTTGACCTTATTTGACCCCATAGCCCAATTGATTTGACAGACTCCATATCTATTTTTCCTTTGGATCAGGTCTCCTCAAAAAACCCAAAATAAACCAAAAACATACTTAAAAACTAGTCTAAAATCAAATATATAAAAGAAAACAAGTTTACATCCTTTGCATAATAGAGAGAGCCCTTTCTGAGTCCAGGAAGGCTAGGTCCTAGGGCTCCAAAGCTTGGTCTGATGTTACCCTGTTATTTGGTTTACCAATCTGCCAAATCATGGGATTATAACACTTCCAAGCTCTAGCTCTGATGCAGTCTCCCTCCCTCTCTCTGCTGTGGTGGACTAATATGTTGGGTGGCCAACGATCGAGTCCTCTTTAGCTCTAGCTCCGGGTCACACACTACTAGTGATGCTTGGGAAACTTTGGCCAACATAACAATGTGATCACCATTTCTTCATCTCTTGGTGGCTTTATATAGGTGAGTTCCAAATCCTCCTTCCCTCCCTTGGTACATGATGGATAGTAACCCAAGGGAGAGGTATCATTCCATTGTGTGCTAAAATATTCTTTTGTGTGCTCACATAGTGTCTAAGGAGGTGCTAGTGGTTGTTCTTAGGCGGCTTTCACATAAGGAGTAACTTTCCTTTGCTTGGTGTGGTCTTGGAAAGCAAATTTTTGCCATTTCCAGGAATGTGCGCTTATCGGGAAAAAAGGTGTGCAGAAGGCACTCTTCTTGAAGGATAAAGCGCGCAATTTAGCATTTATGACTACTTCAAAACTGATTTTCTCAAAACCTTAGAGATTTTAAATACTTCTTGATTCCATAATGTGTTCCTGCCCTGTAAATTCTTAGGCCTAACATTAATTGATGTCATCTTCTGCTGTAAAATTTTCCAGTGTTAACAGTTGCTCGCTAATGTGTGAGGTCTAGGAAGAACTGTATAGCTGAAATACATTATAGTTTCTTTTCTGTATGGTACGCAGAGAGAGAGAGAGAGAGAGAGAGAGAGAGAGAGGCCTGCATGAATTTTGGACTTGACAACACCTTGCAACATTTCCGAGATAACCATGGCCTAAGGGACCCCCTGCAAGTAGACAAAATATGCAATATATTTACAAAATTTCAATGAGGCGGGCATGTCCCATGCTTGTGATGCTATGGTTAGTTAAACAAAATTGACAGATACATGTGTTGTCTATGCCACTACTATGGTAGTGATGCTGGTGGTTGTTAATGACGACTGCTGATGCCCTCAGGGGTGTTTTTTCTTTGATGATAGGTGGAATGTGGTACCCATATGCGTAATCTTGGTATGGCATATCACTGCGCAATGTACGCATATGTACTGGCTGGGACCTTCCCGTGTAAGCATTGTTGTCAGAGACACTTATGGAGGCACGGGTCTTTGAATGATCTGATCAAAGTGCAATGGTTGTAAGGTACAATACTGTCGTGACATGAAAGCTTTTGCTATGGTCAAACATCAGGAGGATAGATGACATCTGTGGACAATGATGTCTCCCACAGTGCCACTCGAGGATACCCTTTGCATGGGGAGGGGTAATCCAAGGTATCGCTTCCTTTTTGGAAAAGAGGTGTCAAGGTCGACAAAAAGGAAGCCTTAACCAAACCATGGGTCGCCGACCTAAGGGGTCGGAGACCTAGGTGTGATGGGTTTAACATAGGCATGTTGGTGAGAGGTGTCTGAAAACATATGATGGTGATTTAGTGGCTTGAGGTCGAATTATACTTGAGCAGCTTGGCGACAGTCATAGTTAATTCTAAAGGGAAAATCCCTGTAGTCGGTAGGACTTCCAGGGTGGGTGTGAATTGGCTATGAATGTCGTGATGGTGCGTGCATGAGGGGTGAAATAATTCGACCAAGGGAAATGGGGGAGTACTGCCATGGGAGAAAAGGTGAAATATGAGGTCGAAGGGCATCATTTGCGGTTTTTATACACTTACCAAAAGAATAAGATAATAGGGTTTGGTTTGTACAAAACACAGAGACGGGTACCCCAAAACATGAAAGGGGGTCACTCACTGAAGGTGTGAGGACAGTGTTTTGTTGGGGGTACGGGTCCCATTGGTTGGTCTCATGTGCGGGGTTGATGAAGCGGAAGATGTCGCAAATGGGATTATGTTGATGGAGGAATGGTGGGCCAAATGCGATGCGCGGAGGTGTGCTTTCAATATTCTTGCACAACTTGGTCGTCTAGGAAGGGGGTTTTGAGTTTAAATGGTAAACTTGACCTTATTCATGATAGATGGATGGGCATGAGGTGCTTCCTGGACTGAAATGGTATGGCCATGGCATCACTTGTGCTGTGATATATGGTCTACTTTGGGTGACGAGCGCCATGGAGGGGAGGCTCTACCGACCAACATGGACATTTATCATATGCAGGGTGAGGTATAGATAAACGAGGTCAGGTATGAGGACCCTATGGTGTATTTTTTATGGAGAAATGATGTCATGATATGCAAAGTTTTGTGAGACTCTATCATGCTGAGGGTAGAATGATACCTGCTTCGAAAATTTCAGTGGATGGTGTTGTGAATGGTTTGCGGGTTCTTCCTGCAAAAAAAACTACCTCAAGTGAAAGCATCTTCTTTTCATCAAATAGTATTGAAAGACATGAACTTTGGAAAGGAAGATAGGAGGGTGCATACCTGCCGGCACTGAAAAAATTATTTTTCCAGAAAGAAAATGTGTGGCATTTCTTTCGTTCGTCACGGCATAGTGATGATGGTGCAACTTACAGTTTGCGGAATGGACCTTCTAATCTCCTGTTATGGACCTCCGAAGTTCTAGAAAAGGGCAATAAATATGGGGTTATGGCCCTAATCCTATTCATTTGTTCTTGCTGAGTTTTGGGAGATCAGAGGTGATTGCAGAGCCTCTCTTGTTGTTGTGGTCAGCATATGTACCAGGTATTAGCGATATTATGCTGAGGTAATTTTCATGATGTCCTGCATTTCAATTTTTTCAGTTTGATGGTGTTGGGGGCCATACAAATTGGGTTTGTACGGCCTGAAAGGGAATTTTTTCCCTAGATTGCGTGGGTGATCTAGGTAAAGAGGCACCCCTCTTGCATGCATTTCTGAGGGACAGACGCACGAGGGCACACTGTTCCCTTTTTTTGTGCGCAAGGGCCCGCCTGTGAAGGAAACAGGCATGCCAGGGCGCGCTTGTCTGAGACACAGGCGTGCAAAGGGTAGGGTGTTATAAAAACTTGGGTTTTTGTCCCTTTTGATGTTTTTCTCTGTACTGATGGGTGCCTATGTTTCTTGCCAGGTTGGTTTGGAGAGAGCGAGATTGGCCTAAGATTCGGACCGCTCTGGCTACTGATGTTGGGGTGTGCCGTCAGTTGGCCGCATGTGGCCTTCTGAAATTTGCTGAGAACGAGTTTCTTCGGTCTTAAGAACGATTGCTACGTTATATTATACAACATTGGCGCAGGAGGCACAATATGTTCATACTGAGGGGGATGAACTTGATTATCCATTTGGAGACGGATATATACTTTGTGACCTGGTTACTGCCTCAGGGTGAGGCACTAAGGTATCCACTCCCTACTGGGAGAGTGAACCTAGATAGGTTCTGGAGGAGGCACTGTGGTGGTGCGCCTCTTACTGAGGGGTGCATCAATATTTCATAAGTGATAGATGTGGCCGAGCGGTGTGCTCTAGCCATTATTGTGCGATTGGTGGGGTCGTTTGCTCCACATCGAGCATCGGGCCCATAGGTGGGAGTTTTACGCCGTTTGAGGGGTAGGCATTTTTTTTATTTTTCCTACTTCTGTTTTGACGGTATGGTGTCGCAACTGAACAGGGTCCAACGTGGATCCAATTCATTTGCATACGGTAGCATCTTGTGCAGCATTATGTATGAGAGGGTGGTGCTGCTCAGGGAAAATTTTAAGGATGTAAAATTATCTTGAAGTTTCAAAAATTGGTGAATCTCACTAGTCCCTAATATGCAAATTATAAAATGTTTATTGATGTGTTTGTAAAATTAATCAAATTTTTAATGATTTTATATATACACTCTATATAATGTTGGCAATTTTTAATGTAAAATAATTTTATATTGTAAAATTTGGGCGAATCATTTTTATAAAAAATGGAAATTGGCGAATATTTTTTTGGGAAAAATCATGGAAAATTAGCCCAACTATGAATATTAGCCCCTAAAATTTTCCATGGTGCTGTTGAGGCCCGTTGTGGCGATGCCTATTAGGGGGCCGCGGGAGCCACACATGAGGAGGTGGGCTCTGGTGATGCCGCATGGCAGTGGTGGCTTGGTGGATCATTATTGGAACGACACGACAAAAACCTAGTTTGAGGCCAACCCGCAGATGTTTTTACCATACCCGTATGTGGGGATGGAATTTTAGGGTGATCCAGATATTGGTCTCCCTTTTGGTTATGTTTGGGGTCTTGCAAGTATGTGCTATATTCTTCTACATTTGTTCGAGTCTTTATGTACTTATGTGTTTTGGTTTTTACACTGACATTATTTTGGTTACTAGTGCAGATGTTGGCGAGGTGGGATGCCCAGTGGCCCAATTGGTGGGTTACAATCCTCCGCCACGACCTCATGGTGGTCAGGGGGGAGGTGGCACAAGTGGACCGAGTGGTGGTGCCAGTGGACCTTGCGAGGATGGTGCTGGCCCTTATGGTGAGGGTAGCATCTCGGTTGCGGCTAAGGTTGCAACCGAGCGAGCTCATGCAAATGCGATTGAGGTGCGCATTGCAGTACTTACGGCTCAGGTGGCTGCTCTAAAGGACTTTTGGGGTTGAGTGGACCGCTTGACCTAGGGGATGCCTACTCGAGGTTTCATGGATGACTTCGAGGAAGTTTGGCTAGAGATGGTGATGGCCCACGAGAGGGATTATTGGCCCATTCTATGACAGGTAGCTATTGCAGTGGCGACAGTAGCTCCGGTGGTGGCACGAGGAGCAGTGGTGGACCCAGGTTCTCCTATTTATGGGGCACTCCCCTAGAGTAGTTTTTTACACAGGGAAAGCACCCATTATGATGATGCTTCCCTTATTTTTGATGACCTTTGTATCTTTGGGTTGGCCAATGGGCCACCAATACTATTTTTTGTTCTGAGATACACATATTTTTTTAATATATATATGAGAGATCTTTTTGCGGCTCTACATGATGTGCTATATATTTTGGTTTATATATTTTGTGTTATGTTGATGGATATCTATTTTTTTGGTTTTTTATGTATGATGGTTTATTCATGATGCATTCCAGTCTAGGATATTGTTAGCTATGCAATCCACTGCTTGGTTTTGATTCCTTGATACATGTGAAAATGTAATGTAATCAAATTGTCTGCTTAATCTTTTGGCACACAAATATTTTCTAAATAGGTGCATGTCTTGAGTCTCAAATTTTTGGTTTAACTGTGATAATACTAACTGGGAATCGAGGTAGACATGCATATGGTGGATGCCCTGATGGACGGCCTTGCACATAAGTCCAATAACAGCATCATATTCTGCTTGATTGTTTGTTGTTGATCCGATACACACGCCGTTTGAACACAGTGGTGGTCGGTCAGCATGGTAGATGACCCAGGCAGCTGCAGCTAAGTTTTGAGACCATCGCAATGCTCCATCAGCAAATCCGAAACATGGTTCAAGTTGGTGATCCATGGTGGCACTTTGAGTGCGTTTTTTACATAAGTCTTTGGGTCAAAAATATTTTGGTGTTGGGGTTTTTACGTACTCTAACTCTAGGGGATAAGGACTGCTGGGGCCCTTATGGGTAGAAATTCTTGAGGTAAAGGCTGTTGACAGGGTTAGTGAGGTAGGTCCCATCTGGTTCCATCAAGATGTATGCCCCCTGTCGGAGACAATGTTTGATGATATAGGGTCCTTTCCACAAGGTTTCGAATTTTCCTGGACCTAAGGCCTCTTTTGAGACATTGTAGTGAAGAACTAACTCTCCCTCGGTAAATGAGCAAGGGGTGATGTGGCAGTCGAATGATGCTTTTACCCTTTTCTTATGGGCCTCATTGTGTTGCAGTGATTGTCGCCGACTTTTGTCAACTAGCTCTAGTTGTACTAGGCGTTGTTCTAGAGGTTGGGTGTCATCAAGGAATTCGATGGCAGTGTGCAAGTTTGGGATCTTTCGGAAATCAATGCAAAAGCGTAAGGTACCTTGGTCTTTTGCGATAGGAATAAAGTGGAAATCCTGGGATGAGGGGGCAGTTGGAATCCTATATTGGGCATGTGATGATACAAGTCATATGTGGTGAATTGTGTCACTGGCATGCGGCGGGGGAAGGATCTCAGTAATGGAGTCTTGTTTGAGCATAAGGTCAGGTTTCCCACAAAGATAGTCAATTTCTGGTAGGTGGAATTTGTTCTTATCACAGAGTTGCCTGAATGCTTTCAACAGCGGGCATACCTCTGGCGCGTGATCTTGACTAGTGCAAATGGTGCATGGTACCATAGTGCTGACAGAGTAGATAGTGTGAGATTCTACACTACTCGTTGTCCCTGATGTGGTTGCTTGGAAAGGGTTGGTCGTAGAAGAGGTTGTCTTCTGCTTCCATTTCCGTGTCGTAGGTTGAGACTTGTCTCCCTCTTTGGTGGATGGTTGACTTAATGCCACTCTAGTTTCTCTTAGCTTGGGGAGATGCACACACTTAAACATATGATGAAAGTGTGAGTGAATTCGGAAATAAGTGCATGTGATTTTCTCTTGATTGGAGAGAAGTTTATGAGGGAGCGGAGAGACTATGTGGAGATAGTTTTCAAGGGGCTTGAGTTCTATACATTGGTTGACTCGGTGATAATTTAGATCACATCCTAGGCTTGGCCTGGGGTACACGTGGTTGGTGTGCGGTCTTATCAAGCTTGACACACAATTGAGGTGGTGGGGACGTTGAGCCAGTGATGTATCTTTTATGTTATTCCCGGAGATCGTCCTGTCTTTTTTCTACGGCATTAATCATGTCGATAGTGGGATGGATTTGCGAGACATAAGTACAATGTCGCTTGTAATGATTACCCTGACATATCAGGCAAAATATCCATGATATGGGGGTCCCATCTTGCTTGGTCTGAGGCCAGGTGGGGAACCAACGTCGTAATGCTACTAAGTCAGGGTAGTGGACAACTATATGGTCTGTATTTTTGCATAATTTACATACTGGATGTTGCTACGAAGTGCCAGCTGGGGTAACTAGGGGTTCCCTGCTGGGCCGTTCTTCGGATGACAAGAACATGATAGACCCGCTCGTCTCCTTTGCTTGGGTCATTGAGCTTCATGTGGACTCGACATCCATATCATCTTCTTGGGAAAGGAGAACTATGGCTGAGTGGAGGCTAGCAAGGGCTAGCCAGAAGCAAGGTATGTAATGACAATCTTCCAAAAGGTGATTGTCGGCACATAACGAGCATGTGAACTGTGCTGCCCATAGCCCCATGTAGTAAAACCTTTCGATTAGATACCATTTGTGAATGAGTTCCAATGCGGCACACTCTTCAAGTTAGTGGCCACATTCATCAAATAACGTACAACATATAATGGGAATTACTGGGGGTCACTCTACAAATCTATGCTCCTCTTGTAAGTATAGGATGGTACGCAGCTCATCATTGATAGAATAGAGGGAGGGATCCTATTGATAGTATCGCTCGACCACGTGCAAGGCATCCTGATATTGTGGTGTTTCTGGACAATGGTGGGTATAATGCCCATAGGTGTCACAGAGAGCACATGCGTGATTGGTATGTAGTGGTTTTCCTATACTTTTGGTGGAAAGTTCCTTTTTATGGGAACACGGCGTCGACATGTCTGCTTCAAAGTCGAGGAGTGGTTTTAACTTGTCCAACTCTTGACATATGTGGGTAGGGTGTCCTATGACATCACATATAGTGCAAACTGGTGAATCCCTCTGCATGGTGGGGGTCATTGCTTTCTTTCCTCTCTTTGCGATTTTCTTGGCCGTGGTAACCAGCTTCGCAATGGGAGCTTCCCTTGCGGGGGTGATTTTAGCTATTTCTTGGGTAGGTTGGGGCTCCTCGGGCTGAGGGGCTTTAACCCTATGGCAGTAACATTGGTGGCTTCTATTCCTGAATGGGGAATGAGGTACCGAACTGGGAATGCCAATGATATGTTGGGTAACACCAGTGTTACCAAAACCTGTTGGGAGACGAAGTCAGCTGGAGGGTAGAGGAAAGGGGTTTGGGAGATAGTGTAGGCTAGAGAGGCTGCTGTGGCCAATGCCTCAGTGTTGTTACTGCTTGAGTCCATGTCTTGACTAACCTCGGTGCTTTATGTGGACATCATGCATACCGGGGCCCCTATGGCATCAGGCGATACCTCAAGGATAATGGGAGGATCTCCTAGGAATGACCCTAGGACAGACGACAGTTTGAGCTAGCCAGGGTTGTATTCTTGATACCGTGAAAGACCATCTGTGGCTGTATCTACATAGGATAGAATTAAATCTATGTTGGTTAGGTGACGCTTTTCACTATGCGTCAGCTGGTCTACCATAATGATTCGATCCTCGTGGGGGAACATCATGATGCGGAAGACGAAGGATGCTATGGAAGACATGGCATACATGTAACTCCACCCAAGGAGTATATTGTAATCCAAGTGGGCATCCAAGACTTTGATATCTATGTGGATCATCTTGATGGCTAAGCAGAGTGGTACATTTTGGTAGAGGTTGATGGGAGTCGAGGGATGACTATTGTATGCTATGAGCGTGATGACTGAAGGTTTGAGTTCGGGGGATCCTAACTTCTGCCACACATTTTTAGACAGGATGCATGTGGATGCACCCTCGTCTATGACACATTGGTGAATAGTGATATTCTGTACTGATACTAGTATCTGGAAGGCGACCATGGAGGGAAGCCTAGGGGTGGCTTTGTCTAAGTCAAAAGCCATCATGTGCGTATCAGCAGGGTCGATAGCACCTAATGCGGAAAGGAGGGCTTTCCATTGCTTTGGGAACAACTGTAGTACTTCCAATGCAGACATAGCAGCAGGTGATTGAGCTAAATCATCCACGATGCTATAATTATGGGCTGCTTTGGAGTAGTTGCCTGCTCGCCTATTAGGCCCTTTTACCATTCTTGGCAATAGTTCCGCAGGAATCTTTGAAATGGTCAAAGGTGTAGTTGGCGCGCTAGTACTAGCCCCTAACGTATTGGTGTCTGGTGGGGTGTTGTAACTGTGATTCTGAGTTTGGAAAAACATTTCTTCCCCAGCCATGTAAATTTCATGGTTGCTTTTCCCAGAATCGTCTGGGTTTTGCTGCTGAGTGTTGACCATCCCTTGATGGGGGAAAGGTTCTTGCATCACTGTAGTTTGCTGGGAAGATCCTCCTTGTCCTCGATTACTCTGTAGCTTTTTAAGCTTAGGGAGTTTGGGACAGTGGTTGGTATAGTGCTTGTACTCACCACATATTGAAAAAGAATGGTTTGTTCGTATAGGTGGCCTTTAGCCTTGCCTTTGGGCATTGCTTGGCTCCTAGTTCTGATTCTGGTTGGAGTTACCTCCAGCCTAGGATTGCGGTGGGCACTGTTGGTTGCTTCCCCCCTGTCCAGCGTTCCCTTTGGGCTTGTTTTTCATCTTTTTATTAACCATGTTAGGAGGGTAGTTCTCCTGATCATACTGGTGTGGTTGATTTTGGGACGGCTACACAAAGTTCACGTATGCATTGTTTTACATAGGTGGGTTGTGTGCTTGGGACTGACCATAATGTTGTCCCGTGTTTGCACCTGGTCATTGGGGGGGAGCTCTTCTGCCAGTATTTCTTCCTACATATTGGGTCCCCTGAGTCGAAGGATAAGGTCCTCCTTGGTGATACACTTGTGCCCTATTAGTCAAATTTTGTTGTGGCATATGATGACTTTGAAATCCGAGTTGAGACATGTTCTGGGTAGAACCATGCGTGTAACTAAGATTTTGACTACTGTTGCCTAGGTACTCTTGGGTCATTGACCCAATTAGTCTATTTGGAGAGTTAGACATGCTTGGAAATTCTTGATAGGATTGTAGGAATGGGGAGTTAGGCAGGATATTGTAGATGTATACTAACTACGTATAGATCAGTTCAAGCTACAAGGCTTTACTAATTGCATCCTCCTTGGATGTGGGGTTGCGTTGCGCCACATCCTTTGAAATCTCCAGTGTCAGAGTTTTCAAAAATAAATCTAAAAGGACTAGGTCGTCGAGTTTATCTTTGCATAAACTGTGACACTGCCTCCATTCATGGAGATGCTCTAAGATATGGATGGAGGGGGATTGTCTGAAATGAGTTAGTAATTCCATTCTCGAATCATGCTAAATGGGAAACTGAAAGTATGTGAGGAACGTGGTAGCGAGGGCGCTAAAGGTTCCATGTGAAGCAGGAGGTTTCTCCACGTACCATTTCACGGCTACTCCCGTAAGAGTTCGTTCAAATAGCCTCAACTGAATAGTATCATCAATGATGCTATTCGATGAGCACCACAGGTGAAAGGTCATTCCATGATTACCTGGGTCTTCCGCTTTCTTGCCTTCAAACTTTGGTATGTCCGAAGGGAGCTTCGTGGGCATGGGAGGCCAATTTTGGTCATGTGCGATAGGGTCATTTGTGAGCTTAGTTAAATCGGGTAGATTCAACACAGCTAAGAAGGGTGACTGGGAGGTTGACGCCATGGAAATATGTGAAGACACAAAGTTCAAGTTAGAACAAGGGTTAGTCTGTGACGTACCCTATTGTGAATTTAGCTAGCTTCCCCTATGGGATGCACTCCTATGCCCCCCAGGGGAAGAGGGGGGAGTGGTGTGCGGTGTGGTGTTGGGAGACCGACTAGGGTTCCCAACTAAGGTTTTTCCAAGAAAGGATGAACCAACGAAAGTGGCAATGTTCCATCTTTGACGCCTAAATGGCGAAAGACTTGCAACCCCTCCCAGTAATGGGGGGAGGTCCAAAAGACACCTGGACCGACGAGGTTTCATTGGGACCATTTGAGTGTCGACCAGGTTACATTTTGGAAAAATTTGATGGGACCAAGTCTATTATCATGACAAATTTATGGCCACATACATAAAACAAACCGAAAATGAAATGAATTTTCCCTTTAACTTAATCTATGTGATCAATCAAGAAAAAAATTATTTTGTTTGTTTGCGCGTGATACTCAAAATCTTAGAAGACCTATTACATCCTCACACACTCAAAAGTAACTAGGCCTTGAGAATATTTCTTGCGAGTGCTGGCACAATGTCCCGTAAGAGCTGGCGACGCCCCTAGTCAGCCGAAGAGAACCCACCAAGGTAAGGGTAGAGGGTCTGGCGCTTGCCTGCATCGTCACCTATAGGGTAAAGGATGCCCTAGTTTTTGGCCACTAATAACCACTGTCCCACGTGAGATTTCGAGTCTTGGGCTTCTTGGTAGTCAGCTAACAATACTGAGTATCAGCCGGGTCAGGTAGCCCCAACTGATACCGCACGCACTGTGCCTAAGCCTAACCCCCTCTGAATCCATTCTCTACCACGCTCGAGTTTTATTTTCCATGGACTGATAGGTGGATTTTAAATCTCCCTAAATACACAACTTCTATGTTTCAATGTGAAGTGTGATCAAGGTGGCTTATTGGATGCCTACCCCCTTGATCCTAACCTAATCTATAAATTATTTTGTGGCCCCTGTGGGGAGAATTTAGTGAGTTGGTTTAAGTTAATTTTAGGTGGCTATCTTTTCTTAGTGGGTGAGCGTGTGTGAGCGTATGGTGGACAATCTCATAATTTTAACATATGGATATCAGTGATCCTTTACAAAAGTATCCTAGTTAAACTATGTGACGTTGTTCCTTGCTCAAATAGAAAACATTCGTGGATAATGGGCCGCTTCCAAATATTCCCAGTTAATCTATGTGAGTAACTAAAGGGAGATGGAAAATCGCAAATGTAGAGTGTTCATATGCTTGCCTACGATAACCAAATGGTGCAAAGGTAGTAGAGACTACTTGCTCTAATCGACGATTCAAACCTAGTCCCGCAATTTCCTAGATGCAAAAATTGAATTTAAACTAAACAATTTCTACACTAGCTTATGCATGTGTGGTCTTGGGCCTCTTACTTGGACTAGTTAAACTAAGTGTGCGTACCAAAATTTGAAAAAAACATAAATTTTTCGAAAATAAATGGTTAATTTTTCCCCTACTTAAACTATGTGAAGACTTTTTGCAAAAACCAACTTAACTAAAAACTAACTCTAGGCCTACAGAAAGCAGCAAAGAATGAGTTCTCAAAATCTATGGGGTATCAACACAAGTGCTGGCAGATACATTAGGGGCTGCCCAACACACTTACAAGTAGAAAAATTTAGAATATGGGGAGAAAAAAATCTCAGTTTGCAATTTGCGCGCAAAAAGCCTTGACAGGTGAAACTTCCTGTGCACAAGTCAGTCCTGAACGCGCGCAATGTGCCTCTATGAGGAAAATCTGTGCACAAAAATCCTGCAAGTAAAAATATTAGGAGTTTCCTTCTTCATTCTATCACTTCAGTGAGTCTAGGGACTGCAAGATGGGTCAGAGGACTGTCAGCTCCACTCTAGCATAGACAAAGGGTCTCCTACAAAAGATGGCACAACCACATAAACTTGGAACACGTCAGTGGAGTTGCCAATCTTGTTGTGGTGGATTTGTTGCACGAGTGTACAAAATCACACCGGCTTAAAGAGTGTGGTCTACTCTTTAAATTATTGGTAATAGGAAGAATTTGGGGGAGCTCAAAAGCATAAAATTTGGTTGAAACAGTATGCTCAAGTATGCTCTGGTTAAACTAAAATTAAAACACAAATATACAGAAGCTATAAAGAGAGTCAAAATGATAATAATGCAAATGATGGCTTGATGGTCTCTTCCTATTAAATTTTTGAAATGGAGAAGAAATTTTACCCACTTGCCAAAGGGCCCCTAGGTAATGGCTCTAGGTTTCAATGCAAGGATGTTGCCTTCCAAGCTCTGCCTCTGATGCAGTCTCCCTCTCTGTATTTGTTGTGGTGGACTAAGATTTTGGGTGGCCAATGATTGAGTCCTCTTTAGCTCCAGCTCCGGGTCACACACTACTGGTGTTGCTCAGGAAATAAGCAACATAAGAGGTGTCTTGGCATCAGTTTAGAGGAGGAAGATCTCTAGTGATTGGATCCTTCCTTTCACTGTGGTGATCCGTGGATTGGCCATCCAGTCCATGTTTTTTCAGATCTGATCTGATGTATATGTTATGATTCAAAAAAATTTGAATACTTCTGCATATCTGTGACTTAGATCTCAGATCTACACACCGTTGCTCGTGATTTGCTAAGATCCCCAAGGGGAATGTGTAAAGAAGCCTATCTTGTACACAGATCTGAAATAGATCTATCATTTCATGTACAAATATGCTCTAGATCTGAGTTGTAATCTATTGCATGCTTCAGCAATGAAAATAACATTGTTAAGCTTATTCTGCCATTTCTTGTTGTTGTAGCAGCTCATTTTGAGGCTTTTGTCTTGTATAATCATCTTATTTATGTTTTACACTGTATAAGCTGTATTGTAAATCCATTTTGCTGATGTATAGTTGAAATATGAACCTCCATGTTGGTCTCATGCTTGTAAATTAATAAACTGTATTATTTCTGAAGCAATCTTTGCATATAGCTGCACCCCCTCTCTTTAGGTGATTTTCAGCTAGACTAGTTTGTGGAAGATCTGTTCAACCCACCTAGTTTGATTTGTTCTTTCTCTCATTTTGGATTTAGACCTTATATGAGCTGATATAAGGGATCCAGGAGCTACAAACTCAATTCTGTGCACATATTTCTCAGGAGTCCGTTATTTCAGCAGGCTTGCTGTGTTGTTCCAGATTTGGAATATTACAGTGGTATCAAAGCATCAATCTTGGCACAGCCTATGCATTCTTTGAGCCAATATGTCTTCAGAGGGAGGAGATCCTCTCACTGACAGAGAGAAAAGGCATCATGAAAGAAGATAGAAGAAAAATTATTACACCATTGAAACCCTTATGTATGGAAGAATAGATGAGCCGAAGGAAGAAATTAGGGGAGGGAGGAATGGAAGATCATCAGATCCCTTGAGGAGGTTTGCACATGAGGAAAGCCCCACTACTTCATATGATGTGTGTGAGCATTCAGCCACACAATATATTCCACAACATGGTAGCATGCCTTCTTTCTTGTCAAAGGAAGGAGGAAGAGGAGAAACACCAAAGGAGGGATCTCTTGGTGAATATCTCCAAGAATATGAATCTCAATCAGAGAGATTCAAAGAGCATATCAGTTTCCCAGAGTTCTGTCAACTCAAAGAAGAAATATCCTGTAGCTACAATAGGGGGAAAGGGTGCATGCAACACACTTTGGGTAGATTATCTCTACCTACATTTGATGGATCACCTAAAGACTTAGTCAAGTCTTAGGTAAAGAAGCTTAAAACATACTTTCAGCTGCATCAAGTATCAGAGGAAGAAACCTTGAGAGTAGCAGCGCTGCATCTTCAAGGGAAGGCTTATGCTTGGTGGTTGTTTGAGTCTTCTTCCTTGAAACGGAGGAGATTAGTGGAAAGATTTGATGAGAAAAAGTTTGAGACTTCTTGGGGGGAGAAAATCAAGCCCAATAAATCTGAATCTTTGCATGAGTTGGAAGATTCCATGGAGCCAACTCCAGTCCTAAAAATTGTTGAAGGGGCTGAAAATTTGTTGCACTTTGTACCAGAGGCAAAGGCCCCAGTTCAGCAAGATCTCTTTTCCCAAAGAGAATACTTGAGGATTCCTTCCTCACTAAGAAGTCAAGGCAAAGGATTTCTTGATGATGAAGCATTCTCCACTAATGGGGAGAAGGGAGAGAAAGAGCAAAGAAGATCCTCCAGCATTGTGCAAGCAAGAGGAGATCTATTTTCAAGCGGAGATGGAGATGAAGCAATGGCTTCCCTTAGAGGGATTCTTGCACCTTTGCAAGGAATTCCAAAGGTTCTTCCATATGGAGGACATGGGCAGCATGTGTGTTTGCTAAAGGACAATGAGACAGAACAAAGGAGGGGTCACACAGCTGATCCACTATCTGAAAATGGGGCAAGGGCTCCAATCAAAGGCACACTTACACCATTAAGAGGGGTCTCCAAGTTTCATGGTACTTCCACACATCAATTAGAGATGAATTTGCGTAGTGGAAGAAGTCATGATATGTTCCCATCTATTTTTTACATGGGGATGAACCATGAGACATCATTATCATGTGGTGTACCATCTGGGAGACCACCTGGATCATATTTGATGGAAGATGTCTCATACATTGATGCTCCTTTCATAGATCCAAGGGAGGAGGGAGCACTAGTAGACCATGCTACAATGTTGAGAGTGTGGGGGAAATACAGAGAAAGGGAAAACAATTTTCCTTTGACATCATTATCCATTCTCACCTCTCAAATTACATTGAGAAGGTATGCTGCAAGAAGAAATAATGACACCATCATGAAGCATGAGAGACACGACTTTGATCAAAATACAGACTTGCTTGAAGGAAACTCTTCTATACATAAAGAGAGAGGGTGGTCTGACATGCATGCATTGGCAAAGGCAAAGAGGTCTTGGAAAAATGATAGCCTCCCATGGGAGACTAACTTCCAAGAGCTTCCCTCTTCTCTTGAGCATGTGCATAAGCAAGGAGGGCAACAAGGAAGGATTGGCAACCTTCCACCTTGTACCTTTGGCATGGGAAATGTCAAGGAGGAGAACAACAACATGACAGATACTTTAGAAGACACACTATTAGTGCTGTCATTGTTGGGCACACTAGATCCCTATTGGAAATCCCAATAGCTGGTGGAATATTCCAAGGATCTCCATACTTGCATGATTATGGATGATTGGTTGCATGAGGAGATCTATTCAACATTTGATGGAGTCATTTATAATCATGGTATAATATTCTTATCTAGAGCCTTCAAGCTCAAGGGGAAGCTTTTGCAAAGGGCTTATGAAGAGTTCCATCTTAGCCAAACTTATTCTATGAAGCTCAACAATATCATATTGAGGATATATTACTGGGAGGGCTTTGAAAGGGAACTATATCATCATTATCAGAGATGCATAGATTCTATGGAGTTGGATCAACAATATGACTCTAAGGGAGAATTAAATCAGCCCTCTCTTCCTTCCCTTGAAGGAGAGAGTAGATGTATGCACCACTCCATTGATAGGAGGAGAATTGTTGGTAGAGAGCATGCTCTTAATACATGTATTTTATATTCTGACTTCATGCATTCTTACACCATGTTTTTGCAGGACATGACTCCAAGAAGGAGTGTTATATTTTTTCAATATCATGGAAAATATGGGGCCACAAAAATTTTTGTACTTGGCCACTCCCTTGGTGGACAAAGGGAGATCTTCTTTCATAGTGGGTGCTTTCCTAAGGCACTAAACATAACTCACACATTCAACTATAATGAGATGGCATGGGCTGCAAGTAAGTGGTGGGAAACCACTTACCACATCTTGATCTGATGCAGGCAGGAGATGCCCTGCACTGGTACCATATATGGGAGTATGACCCACCTCCTCATGTTCCAATTTATGTTTATGTATTTGTGGTTTTGCTTCCATACATGGATGATGTACTTGTCTTATTCTTGGGATTGTATGGAGGGAGGATAGGAGGCATGTGTGTACCACATGGGATGGAGACTCTCTTTGTATGCTTTGCTACATATTTCAAGGAGAGTAGGCGTTCAGCCATGTTTGCTTCAATGGCATTCTTGACACATTATGGGATGAATCATGAACATCTCATAATGATATTGGAGAGACAACTCATGGGAGGATGGATTGGTGAACACTCAGCTCATGCAGAAAGCTAGATCCTTGATGGTGTCACCAATGGGGAAGGAGAAGTGTTACAGTACTCACCCTATCAATTGCTTGAGGACAAGAAATATTTTGGAGGGGAGGACTGTAATATTCCCAATTAGCCAAAGCTAATGGGAATATTCAATTTTGATTTGTCTTACTTTGATTTTCATGTTGGTGAATAAAATGTGAAGGAGGACATGTAAAACTCCTAAAAACATCAAATTAAATCAATGCCTATGTAAACAGAGACATATCCGAGCCATGTAAATAAAATCTTACAGGTTTGAATGGGTTTTGTCAGTCATCAGTATTTTTTCCTGTTTTGATGACTAGATCCCTTGTCTAGGTTTTCTACAAACCAATCTCGATCAGTCAATTTGTCATCTAGAAAACCCCTCAAACAATTTTTTTGTCTTCTTACCCCTTTATTGCATACTGAGGTGGAAGTGGTCTTCATTTTTCAGTCCTGCCCCAAATCAGCAAACTTTCCCTCTCCATAACTGTCATAAGCCTAGTACATATGATATCCAATTTTCCCTACTTCACATAACTCACTATCAAGCACAAGACAAGTGCCTACTCCTCTTTCACTGTTTATTTTTCCATCTGGTGACCTAACTATATCTTAGAAATCCCTTACAAACTATGACAAAGTCTCTAGGTCTAAGTGGTGGTGTTTAGGGCAAATACCTTGAGAAAGCTATCTCTAGTCAAAAAACCCTATTTTCAATACCAGTCAGCCATCATTTTCTTCCCATCCTGAAAAAAAAAACCCTGGTTTATCCCTAGGTACTACACCACTAAAATAGTTACTTCGTTTCTTTTCTGCAAAACTTAGAAATGTTCAATTCAAGAGAAAGAAGAATTCTAAAGTTTCCATGACTGAAGAAAAAGGATTATTTCAAGCATGATTTCATGATACATCAAGAAGGCTCTCCAAGGATCAAAAGACATCTATCAATGCATCTCTATAGGGGTGTACATATTTATGACACTAAGAAAAGTGTGAGCAAAAATATTACCTTAGGAAAAGGTTTCATGCTGTGGCAGCTTACTATTAAAGTTAGAGAAAGTGCAGTTTTTAAAGAGAAAGACCTACAGGGTTCAAACTCAAAAGCGCCAAAAGGTCAAAAGTCCTCCATCAAGGAAAATCAACACAAAGGTTGGGTAATGTCTACCTACAGTGCTTCATGTTAACTCAAATGTAATTTTTGCATTAGTTCCCAAACATGTGAGCCAGCTCTACAAATCATTCTTATGCAACCAACAGTGACAATTTTTTGGCAAAAAGGGCCTCTAAGCAACCAGGCATCAAAATGAAAGGTATAAGAGGAACAATTGCCTTTTTATCTTACTTTAAGCCTAGGCTCTAAAAACATTCAAGGAGAAATTCAGCGCCAAAGGACCTACAACTACTACAAAGAAGGGTTATTTCAAGACAAACATAGCAAGCATTTATCATTTAGTAATGCATTAATTACACCTAGGTTTCATAGTGAAGTTCTGTAAGAAGTCATGTCTCAAAAGCAAAACAAGCAGAGGGCCTAACAATGGTTTGAGTGACCTAGGTGATTTCAATTACATAACCTCCTTCATAACAAGAAGAGGGTTGAAAGTCATCAGGTATTGATACAGTGTTTGGGAAAAATTTACAGTGATAGACAGAGTTTGAGAATCAGTCTTTTTCATAATTTTCTTTAAATTTCAAAGCATAAGGAGAAAAGGCTATTGAATATGTGTTCGTATTTGGTTGAGGAGATACCTTGCAATTATAAAAAGGTAAAGTAGTCATCCTTCAACAAAGACAAAACGTTTCTTTGCAAATACAAAGATAAAAGGGGGGAAAACGTGTTTTAAAAACCATCATAAAACATAAGGGACTCGATCAAAATGTTTCATAGGTCATTGTGAAAACACTTAGCAAAGGATAAAAGACATTTTTTGACACTCTGCAATGTTATCAACACATGACACACTTGTAGGTGTTTGCAGAAGCTTTTTTCACAGGACGCGACGTGCCTGTGCCAGCGACGCACGTGTGCAAGCACTCGACACTCAGTCATCAACACGTGACACGTTTCTTCGGGCCACCTCTGAACGACCCAGCCTACATGCGATGCGTTTCTCCAGGCCATCTCTGAATGGCCCACTGCCCAGGCCACCTCTGAACGGCCCACCGTCCAGGCCACTTGTGAACGAAGGTTTGACTGGCCGGGCTAGTGCTAAGAGGAGTTTGTAGCAACATTCAAAGAGCCCGCAAATTTCTAAAAAAATCAAATTTTTGCACAGAGAAGTCATCTCCAAAAGCAGCTAAGACATGTTCAAGAGGTATTTGTGTTTTCCTCGCCTAAGTTTTTAATTTAAAGAGATGTTAAAATCAAATTTGTAAAGAGAAACACAGTCCTACAAGGAGGAAAGTAGTTGTTGTGCTAAAGAAAAAAAATACCTGTTTTCAAGGTCAAAAAATATGTTTGCAAAGTGATAAAAAGAAACACTGTTTTAGAGAAAGAGACTTATTTTTATTGAAAAAATTTGTTTGCTAACTAAGAAGGGAAAACAGTGTTTGAAGAAGAACCTACTTTAGTTTTCAAAAACTTGTTTTGGTAAGTCAGTGAAGGAAACCTAAAACAAATATGCCTCCAAGGAAGGTCAGCAAAAGTGGGTGTCACAATAGGTTTGAGCCTACCACAACTCAAGAAATAAATGACTCTCCTTTAGTTCTTTTCAAATTCCATAAAGTAGGATGTCTTGACTTTTGCAACAAAGTCCAAGAAGTTACTAGTCATCCTCCCTTGACACAATTGTTTGCCCTAAGGCTGCAAGGAGAACAGGTTCACATTGTAGGTCTAGACCTTGTGCTTGCTCCTAAAGCAGTGTCAAAGGCAACTAAGATCTCCTATATTGAAGAAAAATGGTTAAAAAAGCATCACCCATAGTTGATAGTGAAAAGGAAGAGTGCAATGAAAGTAAAGAAGGAGGTAATGATGACAAAGAACAAAGCAGTCCTCATGAAGGAGGTAAACACATTGATGATGGTCAAGGCAATTCACAAAAGGATGGCAAAAGCACAGATGAAGGAAGAGACAGTCCTCAAGGGAAAAGTGAGTAAAACAATGAAGATAGGGGCAACATGCAAAAAGTAGATGAAGGCAGTCCTGATGAATACAACCCACAACAAACTCAAAACAATGGAAAAGATAGCCTACAGAGAAGAAATGAACACAGTGAAATAACATAAGGTGATAGTAAAGCTAACAACAAAGAACAAGATGAAAATAGTGACAATGAAGATAAGGGCAATCTTCATAAATAAGGCGAACAAACTGATGATGGTAAAGATAGCTCACAGAAGGAAGAAAAGTAGTGACAGTAAATGTGAAAAAGACAGTCATGAAAAGAATAGTGAAGTTGGTAGCAGCCTACATGAAAAATACAAAAATAGTAATAATTAAATGGATAGCCCTCAAGAGGAAAAACACCACAATAGTAAGGAAAACAGTGATAAGGGTGAAGGTGGCAATCTACATGAAGAAGACAAACACAGTAAGTATGAAAATAGCCCTCAAAGACATGAGCTTGCTACCTCTCCTAGGCAAGGGGCCATGACTCTTTCCTCAAAGGTGGCAAAGCCTAAAATCACCAAGTCTACAAAGAAGAAAACCATTCAAGCTGTGACTAGTAATGTCACTAAAGCACTCAGGAGTAGAGGCAAATTGCCCAAGAAAAGCTCAAAACTGCCCGAAGGAGGCACCCGGTGAAAAAAGGGGAAAAGGAAATATCTAGGCTTGGAATCTTGGCTTCAGCTTCCTTGCATGCTTCTAGGAACCCATAAGGGGTTTGCTGACCAAAATTGAGCAATTTTCGACATGATCTTGTTTTTTGTGATTTTTAGGCCTAATTGCACATTTTTCTAGGCACTGCCATGTTTGATAGGAGCATCCTCAACTCATAAAAGTTATTTTTTTGGATGTATTAAATTTTTGGGCATCTACTCACAAATTTTCAGATCAAAATAAGGTGTTTTGGTCCCCCAAAGAGGCAAAAAATAGTCAAATTTTACCTTTCTGCCTCAAATATCAGCAGGTGAGACCCTCCTGGGTTTTTTCACTCAGTCCACTTTTTGACAGAATTCTGTGGATCAGTTTGAGAAAATTCAAGTAGTTCTAGAAACTAGACATCTAGGAATTTCCAACGAGCCATCACAGGCCTCGTTTTGACATCAGAAAGTCCGTAAAAAATCCTCTACAAAACAAACTTTTTTCTAGTGCTACACTACTGTAGGATATTGCTGAAAAGGTATTTTTCTGAAGGTGACCATCCAAATGTGCGTTAAGCTATTTTTAACTCTATGTCAGAGATTAAAAGTCAATTTTCTTACCATTTTTAGCTTAAATAGATATTTTTGAAGATATTTTGTGCCTTGGGCTTTGCAAAGCCTCAAGGAAAAAATAGGATATTTGTTTTTGACCAATGGCCTTCTAGTTGCTCTAGGTGGGTTTCATCCTCTTTGGCCTATATAATCCAAGAGGATTCATTGTAACCATAGGAAAAACTTGATGTTATAGAGAGCAATACATAGCACTATGAGCTTTGAAGAAATACTTGTTTTATGGAGTGGATGATCTCTTGCTTGACTTTGATGGTGGAGGAGGATTGTATGTAGGATTCCATGGCTTGGTGAATGGTATTGTGTTCCTTATCTATTATGTTTTCTTAGCTTCTCATACATGTTTCATGCTTGCTGTAGTTCAGTAAAGAGTAAATTTGAGATATGCCCATGGAGGCACCTCAAATTTCCTAATTCATTACAGCTTAAATGTTTTAATCTTTCTTGGTTATGTCAAAGAATTCTTAATTGCTCTTTGGTACCCTAAGAAATTGTTATCAGTTTCATTAATGGTTATTATGTATGTTGTCTAGTATGATTGACAGTATGCCCTGCTTACTCATAGCTAATCAAAACTCCATTTCTGAAATCTCTCTCTGAATTATTGGTTGTTTTAGTTAAGTCAAACTTGGTCTTGTTTCGATCTTTCCCTTTGTCCATGCTTTGCAGTCTTATTTCAAAGTTCCCGATAGCTCAAGATATTATGTTTAGGAGTTCCCTCTTCATAGATTGAATTGTTTGTTTATCTTATTTTTTTTCCCAAAAGTATGAAGGTAATTTTCCCAAAGTTAGAGGGTATTATACTTCTATGTATGGATTGTTTATTTTCTGCATCTATCAGTTTGAGTTTCATTCATAGAGATTAATGATCAGCCCTAACTCATGAATGCTTGTTGTTTAGCTATTTATGCTTAAAATCTCTTTTTCTTTGGTCTAAAATGGGCCTCCTAAGGAAATTATAAAATAATAGTGGAAAAAATCAAATAAGATTTGATGACATCATCAAATTTTAGAGGGAAAAATGAAAAAACTACTTTTTCAACTCATATTTTCAACTCACAAACTTAATGTTCATCTCATTTCACTTTCATCTAAAGAATCCATTTACCTCGACTAAATTGGCCCTGCAGTAATACCTTGCCCATCATTAAGACAATCTTGACCTTATCTGACCCCATAACCCAATTGATTTGATGAAATCCATATATATTTATCATTTTAATCATTTCTCCTCAAAAAACCCAAAAAAAACCAAAACATACTTAACAACTAGCCTAAAATCAAATATACAAAAGCAAACAAGTTTACATCCTTTGCATATTAGAGAGAGCCCTCTCTGAGTCCAGGAAGGCTAGGTCCTAGGACTCCAAAGCTTGGTCTGATGTTACCTTGTCATTTGGTTTACCAATCTTCCAAATCATGGGACTCCAACATAATGGCAATCACGGTGGGACCCTGAGTCAAAACATCCTAGGTATCCCTTAGGACCTCTCAAGATCTCAATCAAACTTAGAAAACTTAAGTGTTGTCTGAAGAGTAGAAACTAGCTATTTCACAATCTTAGCAAAATGATGATTCAGCTATAGAACACTCTTACAAAGCTTACGGCTACATAAAGAAACTCAGAAAAACCCCAAAACATCTTGAGATTGTTTTTTTGTCAGTATTGGTGGTGGACCATACACATATACCCTCAAAAAAACTAAAAACACCCACCTGGCAACTCCACTAGCCTCCAGTAGGCCTATTACTCCACTAGTCCTTATAAAATCTCTTGGGAATGTATTGAGCAATCCAAATCATGCTGATGGTGGAAAACAAAGTTCAAATATTCCACCTGGTGACTCCACAACCCTCATTAGACCAAAAGACTCCACTGGTAGAGAACTTTAGACTGGTTGAAAAGACATAGTGACGTTTTCTAATTAACAAAGATGGATCCAAGGATACAAAGCAGATATGCTCCAATGAACAGAGATCATATCCCTGGATTCCCATACAAAATGCCTCAAATATATTGGATGAAAAACCTGCCTATTTTTCAAGATGAAAACTTTGATGACCCCTTGTTACATCTCATCAAGTTTCATATACATGTATGGAGGTTAAAAGTTGAATGGCACGAAGACTGACTTATGAAAATGTTCATGGCAACATTAGAAGGTAAGGCAAGAAATTGGTATGAATGGTTAGAATCTGGCATCTTGTTTTTGTTAAAGGATTTCGACAAGGTATTTTACAAACACTATATAAGGTATTGTCCATCTCTATCCTTAACTGAAAATTGTTGTGATCAATCTGAAGATCTCATACGACACCTTGTTAGCATTAATGAAGATTTGGGAAATTGGCATCATGAAGCTCTGTTAGAGGAGATCCATACATTTCTTACCCAAACTAACCATCAAGATGGCCAAGAAGAGTTGATCAAGGATGAAATCCATCAAAAAATAAAAGAGAATCCACAAGAGCTCTTTGAAAAGGTTGAAACAAATAACAATCCATCTGCCCCTTTTTGTAAAAAACAAAAGGACATTCAACCACAAGATCAAACTCCACAAAAAATGGAAATAAATTGTTGCCCAATCCAAAGAAAATAGAAAATGCCTCCTCCTTTAACTAAAAAAGAAATAGATCAGATGTTATCCACTACTGCCTTACCTACTAAAGAAAATACTCATAAAGAAACAAAGGAACATATTATTGCAGAACCTCCTCAAGAAAACATTCAACCCTATGAACAATCTGAAATGGAAGAAAAAACAAAACCCGTAGGATATCTACCTTTATTCTTGGAGTCATTTCAATTCATACAAGCAAATTGGCCTCCTAAGAATCTATCATAGGCAACTCATGAATCCCATACTCATTGTACCAAACACCAAGAAAAGTTGGTTGAGGAGGAAAACAATCAAGAAATGAAAGAGAACCCACAGGACCTCTCTAAAGGCACAAGTGATGATTCATCATCTCTCATAGGTGAGGCCCAAAAATACATTCATCCTCTAAATCAGCTTTCCCAAGAGAAGGAGGATTATTGTAGTTATATCCAATGAGAGATAAAAATGCCTCCCTTTTTAAATGAAGAAGAGATATATCAACTCATAAACATACAATCAGCCTCTCTTGATTTTTCTCCTAATCTTAACTATCACATAGCAGTAAATAGATTTGAAGATAAATTCAAAGGAAAAAAATCTGATTGTCCAATATGCATGGCTGGTGACATTACTTATATTTCTCCAAGGTTTGATCAATATGTTGATGATTATGATATCCAAACAGAAAATAAACTCGCAGAGAAATCAATAGTTGATTTGTGGGACGAAGTTCATTATCATCAGGTTGAAAAAAGTAAGAAGCCAATACAAGTCACCTATGACACTGATGAGGAAAGCCTTGAGAGTTTAGAAGTAAGTGAAGAGTCTCTAACTCTTTTCTCTACTTCACTTCAGTCCATCAGAAATAATGTTTACATAATTGGAAATCAACAGTCTTTCAGCTTTGATGATGAGGTTGAGGAGGATGATGAAATTCTTGAGAAAGTTGTCAATGAGAAGCCTTCTCCTGAAATGGTTGAGGAAATCATTTTGGACATAGAATCCTCCTTAACTCCAGATTTGCAGCCACCAAGTTCCATTGAGTTACAAATTGCAGATGAAGAAATAGAAGTTGATAATCACATGAGAGTTGTCACACTATCCTCTCAAGAGGATTTACTGACAAAGTGTATCCCTACTCATCAACATGATGACCTTCACACAGTTTTCAGTCCACTTGATTAGAACACATCAGCTTGGAAAGAAGACTACACTGCAATATATGATGAGTCTGACAGTTCAAGTGATCATGAGCAAGGGGAAGAGTTTCTTTCCCAAGAGAGTCCCAAACATAGCCAAGTGGAAGAAAGAGTTGTCCTAAATGAAGCTTATATATCAAATCCTCTAGATCAGGTATTATTCCAAGATCCATTTGTTATTTTCCTTGAGAAATCTGAATGAGTAGTGTGTTCTGCCCAGAACAGTCTATTGCATAGTGTGAGAAAAATTTTAGGCACTACTTTTTGAAAACAAGTAAGGTGGAAGTGGCCTTTTCATTTCTTCGGCACTCTCAAAAAGCTAAAACAAAATACCTCATGGAATCATCTGCTTGATTGGCTTTGTTGTAAGAGATATTTCACTACATGAATGTATATTGTGTATAGGTTAGATTAGGATAGACAGATAGGTGTGAAAAATAAGCTCAGCCTTGTGAGCATGTTTTTAGTCCTATATTGTTAAAAAAAGAAGAAGTAAAAAACAGAAAATACAAAAACAACAAGAAAAATAGAAAAAGAGGGCAAATTCTAAAGAAATGGTACAGCCCCGTACCCAAAACATAGTCATGCTAAAAGTGAGCAAGTCTAAATGCCACTACTAGTGCTCAAAAGATGTCTTGTTCATTTATCTAGCCTAATCATAACTTGACATGTTTTAAATTGATTGTTGATAAGTTAGTGAAAGAAGTGATAGTCAAATTATGTAAGCTTGACTTATCAATGAAAGTAGATTAGGAAAAGATACTGGTTCCACACGCTCAAAACAAAACCAAAGAGGAAAGCAGGGATGAAAAAAAAACTACGTATCTTAGCCTTGATTTTTCTAAATCTCAATTTATGCGAAAATAATATTTGCGTGCAACTTGTCTTTTATACCACAAACACATGACAAATCAGACCGTCTAATCCTTATTTGGTCATTTTTCAATTTCATGTTTTAGATTAGTGAATGAAATCCTGTCAAACAAATTAATCTTAACAATTGATCTAGCATAGGTAGAGAATCAAAGGAGTTCATCAGTTTAATCTGAACTCCCAGAGGATATAAGTGTAGAATTAGATAGTTTTTCTGTTTTCAAAAATATCATGTCAAAGGGTTGCTAGTCCAAATGCACCTAGAGAAGAAAAAATGCTAGGAAATATAGTTGGGTACGTAGAGATGAGGTTGATGGTAATCATGTTGTAAATTTGTCAAAGAACATCATTTTCAGGAATAACATCAAGGAAAAGAGAAATTTGCATCAATGGATGAGGTGCTGGTCTTCACAAGCCTAAGATCTGCAGTTCTAGACACCTCCTAAAAAGGAGTTTCCCTCCTCAAATGGAGCCAATGTTAGTCATCAATATTTTTTCTTGTTTTGATGACTAGATCCCTTGTCTAGGTTTTCTAGAAACCAATCTCAATCAATAAATTTATCATCTAGAAAACCCCTCAAACAATTTTTTTGTCTTCTTACCCCTCTCTTGGATACTGAGGTGGAAGTGGTCTTCAGTTTTCATTCCTGCCCCAAATTAGCAAACTTTCCCTATCCATAATTGTCATAAGTCTAGCACATCTGATATCCAATTTCCCATGCTTCACATAACTCACTATCAGGCACAAGACAAGTGCCTACTCCTCTTTCACTATTTATTTTTCCATCTGATGACCTAACTATATCTGAGAAATCCCTTCCAAACTATGACAAAGTCTCTAGGTCTAAGTGGTGGTGTTTAGGGCAAATACCTTGAGAAAGCTATCTCTATTCAAAAAACCCTATTTTCAATACTAGTCAGCCATCATTTTCTTCCCATCCTGCAAAAAAAAATCCTGGTTTATCCCTAGGTCCTACACCACTAAAATAGTTACTTCATTTCTTTTCTGCAAAACTCAGAAATGTTCAATTCAAGAAAAAGAAGAATTCTAAAGTTTCCATGACTGAAGAAAAAGGATTATTTCAAGCATGATTTCATGATACATCAAGAAGGCTCTCCAAGGATCAAAAGACATCTATCAATGCATCTCTGTAGGGGTGTACATATTGATGAAACTAAGCAAAGTGTGAGCAAAAAGAGTACCTCAGGAAAAGGTTTCATTTTATGGCAGTTTACTATTAAAGTTAGAGAAAGTGCAGTTTGTAAAGAGAAAGACCTACAGGGTTCAAACTCAAAAGTGCCAAAAGGTCAAAATTCCTCCATCAAGGAAAATCAACACAAAGGTTGGGTAATGTCTACCTCCAATTCTTCATGTTAACTCAAATGAAATTTTTGCATTAGTTCCCAAACATGTGAGCCATTTCTGCAAATCAGTATTATGCAACCAACAGTGACAATCTTTTGGCAAAAAGAGCCTCTAAGCAACCAGGCATCAAAATGAAAGGTATAAGAGGAACAACTGCCTTTTTATCTTACTTTAAGCCTAGGCTCTAAAAAAATCCAAGGACAACTTCAGCGCCAAAGGAACTACAACTACTACAAAGAAGGGTTGTTTCAAGACAAACACAACCCCTAGGTTTCACAGTGAAGTTCTGCAAGAAGTCATGTCTCAAAAGCAAAACAAGCAGAGGGCCTAACAATGGTTTTGAGTGACCTAGGTGATTTCAATTGCATAACCTCCTTCATAACAAGCAGAGGGTTGAAAGTCATCAAGTATTGATACAATGTTTGGGAAAAATTTACAGTGATAGATAGAGTTTGAGAATCAGTCTTTTTCATAATTTTCTTTAAATGACAAAGTATAAGGAGAACAGGCTATTGAAGATGTGTTCAGATTTGGTTGAGGAGATACCTTGCAATTAGAAAAAAGTAAAGCAGTCATCCTTCAACAAAGACAAAACCTTTCTTTGCAAATACAAAGATAAAAGGGGGGAAAACGTGTTTTAAAAACCATCATAAAACATAAGGGACTCGATCAAAATGTTTCATAGGTCATTGTGCAAACACTTAGCAAAGGAGAAAAGACATTTTTTAACACCTCTGCAGCATTATCAACACGTGACGTGCCTGTCAGGCGACGCGACGTGCCTGTAGGTGTTTGCAGAAGATTTTTTCACAGGACGCGATGCACCTATCGGGTGACGCGACGCGCCTATGTAAGCGCCCGACGCTTAGTCATCAACACATGACGCGTTTATCTGGGCCACCTCTGAACAGCCCAGCCTGCATGCGACGCGTTTCTCCGGGCCATCTCTGAACGGTCCACTGCTCGGGCCACCTCTGAACAGCCCACCGCCCGGGCCACTTCTGAATGAAGGTTTGGCCACCCGGGCCAATTCTAAAAGGAGTTTGTAGTAGCATTCAAAGAGCCCTCAAATTTCTAAAAAAATCAAATTTTTGCACAGAGAAGTCATCTCCAAAAGCATCTAAGACATGTTCAAGAGGTATTTGTGTTTTCCTCGCCTAATTTTTTAATTTAAAGAGATGTTAAAATCAAATTTGTAAAGATAAACACAGTCCTATAATGAGGAAAGTATTTGTGCTAAAGAAAAAAAACCTGTTTTCAAGGTCAAAATGTAATGTTCCAAATCTAGAACTTGTTGCTCCATCAGGAATATCTTGAGATATTCTAATATTCCAACTCCAGGAGTATTAACAATCAACATTGAACTATTTCAGAGATTGACTGTAGGGGAATTTACTGGATATGTCACCTCCACAAGGAAGGATGAGATCCAGAGGCTACCTGGCCCACTAGCAGACTCTGCCAATAGAACTTGTCAAAAGCTAATATTTCCCTTCAAGGAATTTCTGCATTGCCTCCCATGGAAATGCTGTATAAGGAATTCTATGCAAATACAATTCTGCTCAGGGTTGGGATCCATTCATACTTATAATATGGAGACTAAATTCAGAAAGAGAGTGGAAACCAATAAATCTAGGTGGGTTAAACAGATCTCCCAAACCTAGGTACCTCATAAATCAACTCAAAGAGTGAGCTACAGCAATATGAAAAACATCAATCTGTAACTCTGCAAATCTGAATGTATCATGAGAGGTTAAATACTACATCCATCATTATATTAATTTATCAGCAAGATTATACATAAATATCATGAGGAACAAGGCCCTCGAGCTTTTAGAACCAACCTCCAATGAATAAGCAGTGTAATACATGAGATGTTGCTGCTGCACAAAATGTCGGAGAGTAGTGACTGCGCAGTCTATATGAGAGATGCAGCTGCTAAATACATACAAAATGATAATGTAGCTGGAGGAATACAAATAAATGCCCACAATTGGAAAAATGGGTTGAATATGGGATTTCTAGCCAATCTTAGGGAGATTGCTAGAAATGCCAGATAAAATACAAAGTGACAAACAAAATGTCACTGCAACTGGAAAAAAATGAACATGAGGCTATGGCTGATCTGAAATGATGATGCCTTCCTCTGATAATGCCTTCAAGGGAAAAGACGCTGATCCCCTTTGCACAAAATCACTCCTCCTGATGAGCACAAGAATCTCCCTCAACACTGCCCCCATGAAATAACGTAGTTTCTCTCATGGACTACGTTGTGGGAGATGGTGAAAGTGTGGCCTGATGCCACTGATCTGAAATGTAGCCCAAGAGTCTTCTATGCTACTCCTCCAAAGGAAATATCATCCTCCACTGAAAAAGAAAGCCAAGGAAGGCTCCAAGAGTTCCTCTACTGCTGCCCCTGCAACACAGCACTAGTCTACTACAGAAATAACGCTGCAACTGAAGGAGTGAGCTTGGCCAAATGTTTTAATGAGGAAATGCAGCTCAAATCCTCTCCTCCCTTGAGGAAGAGGTGGGGGATTCCCGACCGGGAACACCCCTAGTGCTCAAGAGCACTGCAATCCTGCTAAATAGCCCAGATGTGCAAGTCCTTGGCTTCCCTACGAAATTTATGAATAAAAAACATAACCAAATGAGTTGTTTTCTTCTCTCTTACGAAGCAAATGAACTCTCTCTCACCATAGGTCCCACAATTAGGGTTTCCATTCACTTTTAAATGCTTTCCCTCCAAAAACTGCGTTGTCTTCTAAGGCAAGCCACCCCTCTAAGGCAGGGCTATTGACTTGGTCAAAGATGGCCAACTCAAGGTGATGCTCATCATGTTCACACCATTAGGTGTTTATTTTAGCTGCTTATTTATCCTCCTTCCTCATAAGGAGTGTTTTTTCTTCATCAAAAGAGGGTTGAGGTGTCTCCTTACCCATTTTATTAAACAAAATAAAATGTTCAACTGTAATGTTCCATTTTAGCTTGAGGCTAAAAATTGGGAACATTACACAAAAAATATGTTTGCAAAGTGATCAAAAGAAACACAGTTTTAGAGAAAGAGACTTATTTTCTATTGAAAAAACTTGTTTGCTAACTAAGAAGGGAAAACAGTGTTTGAAGAAGAACCTACTTTAGTTTTCAAAAACTTGTTTTGGTAAGTCAGTGAAGGAAACCTAAAACAAATATGCCTCCAAGAAAGTTTAGCAAAAGTGGGTGTCACAATAGGTTTGAGCCTACCACAACTCAAGAAATAAATGACTCTCCTTTAGTTCTTTTCAAATTCCATAAAGTAGGATGTCTTGACTTTTGCAATAAAGTCCAAGAAGTTACTAGTCATCCTCCCTCGACACAATTTTTTGCCCTGAGGCTGCAAGGAGAACATGTTCACATTACAGGTCTAGACCTTGTGCTTACTCCTAAAGCAGTGTCAAAGGCAACTAAGATTTTCTATATTGAATAAAAATGGTTAAAACAAGCATCACCCATAGTTGATAGTGAAAAGGAAGAGTGCAATGAAAGTAAAGAAGGAGGTAATGATGACAAAGAACAAAGCAGTCCTCATGAAGGAGGTAAACACACTGATGATGGTCAAGGAAATTCACAAAAGGATGGCAAAAGCACAGATGAAGGAAGAGACAGTCCTCAAGGGAAAAGTGAGGAAAACAATGAAGATAGGGGCAACATGCAAAAAGTAGATGAAGGTAGTCCTGATGAATACAACCCACAACAAACTCAAAATAGTGGAAAAGATAGCCTATAGAGAAGCAATGAAGACAGTGAAAGAACAGAAGGTGATAGTAAAGCTAACATCCAAGAACAAGAGTAAAACAGTGACAATGAAGATAAGGGCAATCTTCATAAAGAAGGTGAACAAACTGATGATGGTAAAGATAGCTCACAGAAGGATGAGAAAAGTAGTGACAGTAAATGTGAAAAAGACAGTCATGAAAAGAATAGTGAAGTTGGTAGCAGCCTACATGAAAAATACAAAAACAGTAATAATGAAAGGGATAGCCCTCAAGAGGAAAAACACCACAATAGTAAGGAAAACAGTGATAAGGGTGAAGGTGGCAATCTACATGAAGAAGACAAACACGATAAGTATGAAAATAGCCCTCAAAGACATGAGCTTGCTGCCTCTCCTAGGCAAGGGGCCATGTCTCATTCCTCAAAGGTGGCAAAGCCTAAAATCACCAAGTCTACAAAGAAGAAAAGCATTCAAGCTGTGACTAGTAATGTCACTAGAGCGCTCAGGAGTAGAAGCGAATTGCCCAAGAAAATCTCAAAATTGCTCGAAGGAGTCGCTCAGTGAAAAAATGGGAAACGGACATATCTAGGCTTGGAATCTTGGCTTCAGCTTCCTTGCATGCTTCTAGGAACCCATAAGGGGTTTGCTGACCAAAATTGAGCAATTTTCGACATGATCTTGTTTTTTGTGATTTTTAGGCCTAATTGCACATTTTTCTAGGCATTGCCATGTTTGCTAGGAGCATCCTTAGCTCATAAAAGTTATTTTTTTGGATGTATTAAACTTGGGGGCATCTACTCACAAATTTTCAGATCAAAAGAAGGTGTTTTGGTCCCCCAAAGAGGCAAAAAACAGTCAAATTTTACCTTTCTGCCTCAAATATCAGCAGGTGAGACCCTCCTAGGTTTTTTTCACTTAGTCCACTTTTTAATAGACTTCTATGGATAAGTTTGAGAGAAATCAAGTAGTTCCAGAAACTAGACATACCGGGCTTTCCAACGAGCCATCACAGGCCTTGTTTCGACATCGGAAAGTCCCTCAAAAATCCTCTGTAAAACAGAATTTTTTCTGGTACTACGCTCCCATAGGATATTGTTGAAAAGGTAGTTTTCTGATGGTGGCCATCCAAATGTGCGTTAAGATATTTTTAACTCTATGTCAGAGATTAGAGGTCAATTTTCTTACTATTTTTAGCTTAAATAGATATTTTTGAAGACATTTTGTGCCTTGGGCTTTGCAAAGCCTCAAGGACAAAATAGGATATTTGTTTTTGGCCAATGGCCTTCTAGTTGCTCTAGGTGGGTTTCCTCCTCTTTGGCCTATATAATCCAAGAGGATTCATTGTAACCAGAGGTATAACTTGATGTTATAGAGGGAAATACATAGCACTATGAGCCTTGAAGAAATACTTGTTTTATGAAGTGGATGATCTCTTGCTTGACTTTGATGGTGGAGGAGGATTGTATGTATGATTCCATGGCTTGGTGAATGGTATTGTGTTCCTTATCTGTTATGTTTTCTTAGTTTCTCATACATGTTTCATGCTTCTTTCTTATTTTAGTTCAGTAAAGAATAAATTTGAGATATGCCCATGGAGGCACCTCAAATTTCCTGATTCATTACAGCTTAAATGTTTTCATCTTTCTTGGTTATGTCAAAGAATTCTTAATTTCTCTTTGGTACCCTAAGAACTTGTTATTAGTTTCATTAATGGTTATTATGTATGTTGTCTAGTATGATTCATGGTATGCCCTGCTTACTCATAGCTAATCAAAACTCCATTTTTGAAATCTCTCTCTGAATTATTGGTTATTTTAGTTAAGTCAAAGAGGTCTTGTTTCGATCTTGCCCTTTGTCCATGCTTTGCAGTCTTATTTCAAAGTTCTCGATAGCTCAAGATATGATGTTTAGGAGTTCCCTCTTCATAGATTGAGTTTTTTTTTCATCTTATTTGTTTTCCCAAAAGTATGAAGGTGATTTTCCAAAAGTTAGAGGGTCTTATACTTCTATGTATCACTAGATTATTTATTTTCTACATATATCAGTTTGAGTTTCATTCATAGAGATTAATGGTCATCCCTAACTCATGAATGCTTGCAGTTTAACTATTTATGCTTAAAATGTCTTTATCTTTCACAAAATTAATGTTCATCTCATTTCACTTTCACCTAAAGAATCCATTTACCTCAACTAAATTGGCCCTGCAGTAATACCTTGTCCATCATTAAGAAAATCTTGACCTTATCTGACCCCATAGCCCAATTGATTTGACGAACTCCATATCTATTTATCCTTTTAATCATTTCTCCTAAAAAAACCCAAAAAAAACCAAAACATACTTAACAACTAGCCTAAAATAAAATATACAAAAGCAAACAAGTTTACATCCTTTGCATAATAGAGAGAGCCCTCTTTGAGTCCAGGAAGGCTAGGTCCTAGGACTCCAAAGCTTGGTTTGATGTTACCCTGTCATTTGGTTTACCAATCTGCCAAATCATGGAACTTCAATAGGTTTAAACCATGAGATTGGGTCAACTTTGACAAAGTCAACAGCACAGTCTAGATGCAATGAACCTCATGGATAGATAGCGCAGTTTTAGATGGAGGCTCCACATGTGAAAGGAGTTAACTCATTGAGGTGGTTTAGGGTTTGGAAAGGCTTTCATATTATAAAAGAAGGAGGAGGACAACATGAAAAAGTCGTTGTTGATGTTATTATTTTCTGAAGGTATTGTCTACTTAGACATCCTTTGTTGGGGTTTCCTATTTAGGAACTCCCACCTCATTCCTTGAGTAGCTCTTAGAGGAGTCTTGTTTGTCTAGTCCACTATCTGGCATTTGGAGAAGCCACATCTTGCATCTACAACGCAGTTCTGCTTAGGATTGGGTTGTCCATGTGAGCTGCAGCAAGTGGAACTCTAGATCTGCAAAGATCTAGCTTGTATTGGAGCCTCTTCTCAGTGAGTGTGTCTTTTAACCTCCTGGAAGAGTTCATCCATAGTTTGAGCTTCAGATCCATACATTGGCAGTAGGCTAAAGCACTTTCAGGGTCTACAATGCAGTCTCTCTTCCATGAATGTGTTATTTTCAAAAGCAGAGTTGCAGGGTGTCTTGGCATAATTTTAGAGGAGGAAGATCTCTAGTGATTGGATCCTTCCTTTCACTGTGGTGATCCATGGATTGGCCAACCAATTCATGTTGTTTCAAATCTGATCTACTGTATATATTATGATTTATAATTTTCTAAATACTTCTGCAGATATGTGACTTAGATCTCAGATCTACTCACCGTTGCTCATGATTTGCTAAGATTCCCAAGGGGAATGTATAAAGGAGCCTATCTTGTATACAGATCTGAAATATTTCATGTAAAAATATACTCTAGATCTGAGTTTTAATCTATTGCATGCTTCAGCAATGAAAATAACATTGTTAATCTTATTCTTCCATTTCTTGTTGTTGTAGCAGCTCATTTTGAGGCTTCTGTCTTGTATAATCATCCTATTTTTGTTGTACACTATATAAGCTGTATTGTAAATCAATTTTGCTGATGTATAGCTGAAATATGAACCTCCATGTTGGTCTCATGCTTGTAAATTAATAAACTGTGTTATTTCTGAAGCAATATTTGCATATAGCTGCACCCCCTCTCTTTGAGTGATTTTTAGCTAGACTAGTTTGTGGGAGATCGGTTTAACCCACCTAGTTTGATTTTTTTTTGCTCTCCTTTTGGATTTAGAACTTAGATGAGATGATATAAGGGATCCAAGAGCATTAAACTCAATTTTGTGCACAAATTTCTCAGGAGTGTGTTATTTCTGCAGGCTTGTTGTGTTGTTCCAGATTTGGAATATTACAAGCCGAGATCCCATCCTTGGTGAAGCCACCTGATGGTGTACGAATGTGGCTGTGATGTGGTTGGCAAGCCAAACTGCTTCACGACCTCTGTTGAAATGAGGTTCTTTTAGCTCCCACTATTGACAATGAACTGTGTTAGGTTGCCGTAATTTGTTAGATTGGCAAGAAAAAATGAATAGGGGTAACATCAAACTAATATTTGGAGTCCTAAGACCTAGCCTTCCTGGACTCGAAGAGGACTCTCTCTATACTTGTGTGAAAGATGTAACTTTGTATGATTTTAGGGTTTTTATTTTAGGCTAGTTATAAGGATTAGGGTTTGTTTTTTTGTTTTTTTGGTTGGGTAGGTTGTCAAGCATAACATATAGAGTAAGAGAGGTTTAGACCATTGGGCTATGGAGTCTACAAAAGGTCTTGAAAATTTTAACAATAGTTCAAGGGTGTATCACAGGGCAAGTCTAATAAGGTCAAATGGATCTAAGAGCTTATGTGAGTGAAGTGAACATCAGATTGTGAACATAGTAGGTGCAAAGGGAAGTTAAGAATCCTTTGACAAATACTTCAACAAGAATGACCTTTAAAATCACTATGCATAAAGAAATAACCAAAGGTAGGGCATACCAATAATTTCTTTGACTAAACTCTATCAAGTAAGCATTAAGGCAACAATTCAACTATAGAGAGAAAGAAACATGTAAGTGCTCTAGTGATTTCACCTTCAAGCAAAGAAAAAAATTTAAGATAACATATAGTAAATATCAAAGAGTAGGGAACTCCTAATTTCCTTAATCAGACTATAGAGACCTTCAAAGCAACCATTTAATATGAACAAAGGGTAGGGCAAACCATAGACCTCTTCAGCCAAACCGATTTAGCAATACTTCAAAGTAAAAGACCTCAAAAACAATGTTTAAGTTATATCAAAGAGCAGGGCTAACCATAAACTACTTTGACATTTGCTTCATAGAATCATTCTTAAGATAAACAAGCTAAGTGGAACTAGAGATCATTCAAGAATTCTATAATCTGACCTAGAAGAGGAAAACATACAAACAATAGGAAGAAGACAGAGCCAAGGTGCCTCTAAACAACATTTCTTAGCCTAAAATTTCTTTCCTACTACATGAGAAAGTTAAGACAAAATTATAACATAAGAAAACATGTACTAAATAAGGAACACATCCCCATTAACTATGCTCATGAATCCTACAAGTGATCCCTCTCAATTGTCAAGCAAATCAAGCCATCCACAAAAACCAAAGCCAATTTCTCTTCAATCTCCATGTCTATGTATTAAGTCTAACGATCAACCAACATGTACAGTGCGGCCTCCACATAGTATTTAACTAGCAAGGAGGACCAAAACCCTAAATAGGGTTTCCAAAATGTCATTAATACAACATAAATGCCATTTTTGTTCAAAGAGACCATGCAAGGCCCAAGGCACAAAATATCTAAGCTAATAAATGCAAAATAACTTCAAACATAAATTATTAGCTAACTCTGGAGTGATTTTCCGAAGAAACCCTCAAAATATCTATTTTCAATAAATTTTTGTCTTTTTTTGACTTTGCAGGCAAGGGTGTAGCGCCAAGGTCCAAGGGCGCAGTGCCTGCACTGGAGAAATTGCCTATTTTGTAACCAGGATTTGGAGGTCTTCTAGTTGTCCAAATGAGCTCCATGATAGCTCATTGGAAAGATTGTCCAGTCTAATTTCAAAAAATGCCTTTATTTTTTTGATTGGACTCCATTTACCTACTAAAAAACTCAATCTCCCAAGACGGCTCAAGGCACAACGCCATCTCTGAAAATAGGGCAGAAAGGTAGTTTTTTGGGTGTTTTTGGCACTTTTGGAGGACCAAATCTACTCCAAATGGTCTGAAATTTTGTGTGGGTGATTTATTTGGCTATATTAACCCAAAAAATTAAACCATTCCTCCATAAGATGCCTAAGAAAATAGCGCAACGCCAGTGGCGTTGCACCCTTAGCCCTCCAAAATAGTCAAAAACCAAAATTATCAAAAAGTTGCCAAAATCTGAATTTGCCTTCCTTATGGTGTTTGGGATGCCTGTAGGGATGCATCAACAAGGATGTCAAGGTTTTATTTTTCCTTAGCCTCCTTCAAGGATTGAAATTTAGCAAGGGCTCTTTTGAGCTTGGCCCTTGCAATTTTGTTCCTCAAGGCATAATATTTGGCCATTTTCTTTTGGAGGTCAAGGTCCCTCTTGGTCTTCTCAAACTTACCTTATAAGTGTATGTTTTCCCGCTCTAGCCAAGGTTCCCGATAATATTCCATTTCCATGGCAAGTAGCTCACTTGTAGGGAGCTGCTCTACCAATTCTGTCTCTTGCTCCTTCTCCTTGGCTGAGGCCTTCTTCAAGCTAATTGTCCTTGGCCTCTTCCTAGGAAGTTGCTCTTCCTCTTCTTTAGTGTCATCAGGAGTGCCCAAGACCTCTTCTAGCTTTTCATTTTTCTTTTCAACCTCTTTCTGAGCTTTGATAACTATGATCTCATAGATAGCATTCTGTGCCTTCAGCTGCTTATTTTCAACCTCATAATAGTGAATCACATTCCTAGCCCTACCTAGATTGGCTTGCAAGTATTTAATTTGGGCATCTCTGCTTTTGAGCAACATGCTTGAGATACTTTCATAATTTTCATCATCACTGTTAAGGTGAATGAGTTGAAACTCTTGTTCAGTAACATGTTTGTCTTCTTCTTCTTCGTCAATGACCTTTCCTTTACCTTTGTCAAGTTGCTTAGTTGATGTAGAAGGCATGGCTCCTTTCCTCTTAAGGGTAGTGTTATTCATCAGTAATTTTTTCCTTGTTTATGACTAAATGATTATCCCAATATTTCTAGAAACAAATTTCATAGACATTATGAGTTCTAGAAATCTCACTGCCTTCATTATCCTTAAGATAATTTTTCACTATTTCATCATTTCATCCTGTCTAGCTTTTCCTACCAGTCTCAGAAAACCCATTAGGAGCCTATGTCACCCATTTTTGTCTATATCTTATAAGATTTTACCCAAATCCCTTGTTTTCGATTTACCTAAAAACCCCACTGCTACCTAAACCCACCAATCAAGCAATTTGTTGTATCCCCCCAAACTACTCCTAAAACACTGATAGTCTCAATATATCTCTGTAGACTCTATAGATAAATCAAGTAGATTGGATTTTGGATCTTCTATACATTATTTTATCATGAAATCTATCTCACATTTGATAAATCCAAAGTTCTAGGTTTCAGTCAAAAAGCCAAGTCCCAGAAATCCTCCACTAGGTCACCTAGGGTTTCACATGAGTCATAGGGTGGATTTGGTATCCCACAAATCTCTATTTTATATCTACAAGGATACTTCTTTAAAAGAAGAAAGGGACAAGTCATTTTGTCCTAAATTCATCAAATAGATCATTCAAGGAATGTTTTTGGCCTAAAGCATGAATCCTGGAAGGGGACAACTGCCCTTTGCTCACATTTCTGCAAGAGGATGAAAAAGCCATCAACCTAGCAAGAGATAAGGTAATGAAAAGCACCATCACCAGAAAACCACTCACAGCCCAGAAAAAAAGCAGCAAGGTATGTGTTTGATGGGAATCAAGGTTTGTAACAGTTTTGACCAAACAAGGAATCAGTTCTAGGGTTACAAAGGCAAAGGCCACCTCAACTCCTTCAAATTCTCATTGAATACTTTTTAGAAATAATTAATGAGTTTGATAAGTTTTTGAGAACTTAGAAGGCACCACTATTTTATTTTTTCTAAGCAGCCCTAAAACCTAGAAGTTTGGGAAGATGGACAAAAATGGTCAAATGATGACAGAGAGCCTCCTTCATCATAGCAAATCAGTTCAAAGGGTTTGAAAATGTCCTCTAGGGTTTGGGAAAGAGACACTAAATTCACTTCATAAAAAGGTGAAATCAGAGGTTTTAAAGAAAATCAAAAGAGACAGACATGAAAAACCAATACTCCACTACACCAAGGGAAGAAAGATGATAAGGGGTATTAGCAAAAAGGAGACAGAAATATCAGTTCAAAGTTTGTCTTCTCAAAGAAAGGACAGAAGCATTTTTAAAGGGTCAAGGAGGCAAGCATGAGGGAAGGAAGTGCCAAAGGAGGCAACTATGACAAACATGGGTCATTATTGATAAAGTAAGTTGTCCAAGTTCAAAAGAGACAGTGATCAAAGGGCAGAAGTGTTGTAGGCACCTGCAAGAATAGAAGTGGCCAACAAAAGCACAAAAATGGTTTAGAAACCTCACCTCCCTCACTAACATACATCATTTGCAAACTAGGAACAAACATGTAGCCGGTTTAAGAGCAGTAAGGCCTCCAAAATGTTTTCTTTATCAAGGTATATTCTGCTAGAGATAGGTTAGCCATAAAGTGACATTTCTGCAGGACTGTCAAAATAGCTACCTACAGGAAGGTTGACAAGGATAAAATAGACCAAATGTTTTTTCACAATGATTTCCCACATAAAGACTAAAGGGGCTATTGATGCTTGATATTAGGGTTTGTATGCTGAGAGGTTGTTCACCGTTTTAGAGAGAAAGCCTGACAAGATGTTAGTCAAAGGAGATATGTCAAAAGATCACTCAAATTTTTTGTTTGCAAGTTATAAGCATCATAAAGAGGTTCATTTTTCAAAATGGTTTGAAGGCACATGTTTGAACTAGTTAAAAGGTTTGTGATCACAAGGAAGACATCAAGAGGCTTCTAGCGAAGAAATGAACCCTATTTTTGTCAAACTGCCACCTACAGGAATAAAAGGCCAAGAAAGCACAGTGAAAAAGATAAAAAGAAATGAGCATAAGGATAGTGAGTTTTGGCATAAAATAATTTTTTCAAAAAAAATTATAAGGGTCTCCTGGACCTCTTCCCGACTTCATATTCATCTTGATAGAGAAGAAAAACCGTTGAAAGGATTTTTTTAGGTTTCCTGGGCACTTTGGTAAAAAATCTCAGGCACTGCGCACCGAGGTTGGTGCTACGCACTTGGCCCTCAGCACTATGCACAGAAAAGGTGGTTGCATTGTCATTTAACACTGCGCTACGTACCTGGTGCCTAGCGTTACGCACCTGGGTTGGCGCTACGCACAGGCCCAGAATGGCCCGACTACCCACCTACACACCAACACTGCACTCCAACAAGCTCGACAGGCCCGACCCGACCTGAACGAGCAGTTGGGCAGGCTCTACGCAAGATAGCCTTTGACCCAATTTGTTAAAAAACACCCAAAAATTTGAATTTATGCCTCCAGCTTCCTCCACAAGGGTTAAACAAGGTTCGTGCCCTTTCTTTTTCTCCCTCCAAGTTTTTCTTTGTATACATAATCAAGGAAGAGGTTGAAAACCTAAAAATTGGACCAAACCCTAAGCTGCATAAAAATCAATTTATTATCCTCCTAAGGCAGGGTTTTCAAATTTGAAAGGTTGTCATAGGTTGTAAAGAAATTCTGTGATAGTAAGCTTACTTCTAAACCCTGGAGCACTCCTTGCTTGCTTCATCTTGCCCCCATTTACCAATGTTTTCCCTCACATCACTCAAATTCCCTCCCTAAACCTATAGACCCTCACCAAGCTGAAAACCCTTTTATCCCAGACCAGCCCCCATGTCTAAAGAGCATCAGTGAGTCAAAGGAAAAGTTAAAAGAAGAATAGAGAAATGACAGTAGCTAGGAAGAGGAAAATTTTAGTAAGGAAGATCAAGAGAATGATGATGGCATGATGGAAAGTGATGAAAATGAGGGAAAGTCAGAAAACATTGAGGAAAATACAGAGCTTAATCAACAAAAATATGATGAAGAAAGTAAAGAAAACAGGGGGGCAAGAGCAGAGTTTTATGAAGATGAGGATGATAACATGGGGGAGGAAAATGAACATGACAGTTTTGAAAACAAAGACAGTGATGAAATAGAACAAGACAGTCACAGTGATAACACTAATGAGTCACTCCCAAGTGCAAGAGAAGGTGCTGATAGTAAAAAAGATAAAAAAACAGAGGACAATGGAGAAATTAATAGGCATGACAGTGAGCACAATGACAAGTGAAAATAGTGACAAAATGACTAAAGGTGATAAAGGTAAAGGAACCAAGGAAGATGCTGAGGAGATGAATATCAAACACAAGAAAATGCAGATATTGAGGCTGAAATAGAGTTAGAGGAAGAAGGCATTGATCAGAGCCATAGCACAAATGACACAATAAATGATGAGCAAGGAAATAGCCATCACAGTCATGACAGCCGTCATGACTATCATGGCACTACTGAAACTTCTAAACATTCAAGAAACTCAAAGTGATAGTGCAGAAGATAACCAAGAAGAAGACCTAATGAAGGATAGAGCCAAAATGAAGCACTCAAATAAGGCAAAAACCTAGAAAAAATTAGATACATGACTCAAGATTTTTCATAACCTTCTCAAAACCCTTGAAGGATTTGTTCACCAAGTTTGAGGCAAATTGGACAAATTTTTGTTTTTTCCAAATTTTGACCCCTCTATGCGCAGCACCCTAGGCGCTACACACCAAATTGGTGCATATTCAGCTCTCAAAGTTTTCATTTTTGGATTTCTCACATCAGCAACAGCCTATTCAACAATTTTCAAATCATTTGGAGCATTTTTACCCCCTCAAAAGGTCAAAAAACATCAACAATTTGACCTTTCTGCCCCATTTTTCAGAGCAGGCACTGCGCACAAAGAATTTTTGGGATATTTGAATTTTGGATAGGTAAATTTCTTTAACTTAGCAAAACTCAAGAATTTATGGAAAATAGACTCATCAGGCTTTCCAACGAGTCATCATGGAGCCAAATCCGGTGTCGCGAAGGGGTCCGAAACTCAGGTTCAAGAGACCCTATTTTCTGCTGAAGTGGCACTGCGCACAGAGGCTGCCTAGTGTGTTTTGGACCAAAAGTCAACAAAACACACTCATTTATTGCAAATATATATTTTTTTGTTTTTTAAGGAAAATTAAGCTAGAATTAGGTGAAAATAGATATTTTAGCATTTATTTCTTGGGATATTATGTTACTTGGGCCTTGCATGGTCTCTTGGCCATAAATGATATTTATGACTATATTTGACATTTTCCTACCACATTTAGGGCTTTAGTCCTCATTTTCTCCATAAATAGAGCATGAGGCCCCTATGTATTTTTTTGGCATTTGATGAGCTTGAAGAGGAATATACATGGTTTTATGAGCTTGGAGAAGAAATTGGTTTTGTGAGTTGGATGAATGGCTTGTTTAGCTTGATGATGGAGAAGTTTGGTTGTAGGATTCAATAGCTTGGTGAATGTTGTTGTTTTCTTACTTGTTAATGTTTTCTTGTTCTCATTTTGTTTCATTCTTCTTGGCTGCTTTAAGACAAAAAGGTATAGGTTAACACATGCTTTTGGAAGCACCTCAAACCTCCTGTTTGTTATAGCTTTGATGTTTTCCTCTTTTGGCCATCTTAACGAATTCTTGATTGCTCCTTAGGTCCCCCAAAAAATGTTCTTAGTTTCATGAATGGTTAGTATGCTAGCTTACAAGTTTGATTCATGGTATGCCCTGCTTATTTGAAGTTTTCAAAACCCTATCTTGAAGCCCTTCTGTCAAATATTGATTGATTAGTTTAAGTCAAAGAGGTCTCGTTCGATCTTGCCCTTTTTCCATTCTTGTAAACTTGTTTCAGAGTTCCCAATAGCTTCAAATATGATGTTTAGGAGTTCCCTCTTTATAAATTAATTTAATTGTTTAAATATTATACGTTTTTCCAAAATCTGAAGGTGAATTTCTAAAGTTAGGAGTTCTAATGCTTCTATGTTTCAGTGGAATGTTCATCTTATATGTTTATCAGTTTGAGTATTGTTCATAAGGATTAATGGTTTTCCCTACGTCATGAGTTATTGCTTCAAACTATATATGTGTAAGACCTCTCAGTCTTTTCCCAAACTTAATGTTCATTACACCTCATACTCACCTTAAGGATCCATTAACCTTGCTAAATTGGCTCTGCAGTACACTCTGTTTCATCATTTAGACACTCTTTACTTCATTTGACTTGATAGCCCAATGGCTTTGACATTCTCTCACTCCTCTTATTACATTTGAACATCTTACCCATCCAAAACAATAAAAAACCCTACACCTCATAACTAGCCTAAAATCAAAACCCTAGAGAAAAAAGAACACGTCCTTTGCACCTAATAGAGAGATCCTTCTCTTAGTCAAGGAAGGCTAGGTCCTAGGACTCCAAAGCTTGGTTCCATGTTACCTCGTCATTTGGTCTACCAATCTGCCAAATCACGGGACCCTAACATTCTGGCGATCATAATGGGACATTCTGGGTTAGTGACAAACTAAGTATTCCTTAGATCTCAGAAAACTCACAAACATCCTTAGATTGGTATTTACTTGTTGATGGTGGACAAAAATAACATCCTTGAAATAGTAAACATCATCCACCTGGCAACTCCACTAGTCTTCAGTAGGCCTATTACTCCACTAGTTCTCATAAACCCCTTAGGAATGCATTAATCATTCCTAATCATGATGATGGTGGATAGCAAAGTTGAAATCCTCCACCTAGTGACTCCACAACCCTCAATAGACCTAATGACTCCACTGGTAGAGAAATCTAGACTGGTTGAAAAGATGCAGTGACCTCTTTCTGATAAACAAATATGGATCCAAGTATGAATAGAGAGGCCAAGCAAGAGAGATTGGTAGATACATTCAGCAAACAGAGGCATCTACTTGATAGGAAAGGAGAAAATTTCAAGGTTAAGGTTGGTTCTGCTTATTCAAAACAACCTACACTTTTTCCTTCGGAAGAACAAACTAAATCACTACAAGACAAGAACAACAACAAAAAATATACATGATGAGAAAGACTACAAAGAAGAGAGTGAAGAAGGTTGCCAAGTAGGTACTAGTTACTTTCCTACATATTGTGCTTCACAATTAAGAGAGCATTACGAGCAAGTTGCAAATAAAAGCAGAGAGGAGTGCTCTAAGGAATCAATCATCCATCTTGAAATCACAAAATCTGAAATGGCGGAAGAGTCAAAACCTTTAGGATCTCTATCCTTATGTTTTAATTCATTTCAGATTTTGAAATTAAATTTGCATTCTGAAGATCTCTTAGCAGCTATTCAGGAAACCCATTCTCAAGTTAACTCTCACATAAATAATGAAAATTTGGTTGAGGATGAAATCAAATATAAAATGGAGGAGGAGTCAAAACCTTTAGGATCTCTACCCTTATGCTTTAATTCATTTCAGATTTTGAAAGGAAATTTTCATCCTGAAGATCTCTTAGTAGCTATTCATGAAACCCATGCTCAAGTTAACTCTCACAAAAATCAGGAAAAGTTGGTTGAGGATGAAATCAATCGAGGAATGAAAGAGAACCCATGGGATCTCTCTAAAAACACAAGTGATGATTCATAATCTCTTCTAGGTGAGGCTCAAGAAGGCATTCAACCTTATAATCAGCTTTCACAAGAGAAAGAGGAATGTTGTAGTTATTTCCAAAGAGAAAGAAAAATGCCTCCTTTTTTAACTGAAGAAGAAATAAACCAACTTCTAAACATGAAAACAAACTCTAAACCCTCATATGAACAAAACATTTTGGTTCATTCTCCTACTAATCTTGTCTACCATACGTCAGAAAGTGAACTTGTAAATCAATTCGAAGAGAAACAATCTTATAGTCGAATATGTATGGTTGGTGACATTACCTATATTAATGATTATCTGAGGTTTGATCAATATGTTGATGATTATGATTTCCAAACAAAAACTAACCTTGCAGAGCAATCAACAGTTGATTTATGGGATGAAGTTCACTATCATCAGCTGGAAAAAAGTAAGCAACCAATATAGGTCACCTATGACACTAATGAGGAAAGCCTTGAAAGTTTAGAAGTAAGTGAGGAGTCTATGACTCTTTGCTCTACTCCACTTCAGTCCATCCGAATTAACTTTCACATAATTGGAAATCAGTAGTCTTTCAACTTTGATGTTGAGGTTGAGGAGGATGAGGAACTTCTTGAGAAATTTGTCAATGAGGAGCCTTCTCCTGAAATGGTTGAGGAAATCATTTGGAACATGGAATCCTCCTTAAATCCAGATTTGCAGCCACCAAGTTCCTTTGAACTACAATTTGTAGATGAAGGCATGGAAATTAATGATCACAAGAAAGTTTCTACACTTCTTTCTCAAGAAGATTTGTTGCCAAGGAATGCTCCTACTCATCAACATGGTTGTTTTCAAACAGAGCTCAACTCACTCTATCAAAGCACATCAAGTTCGTTAAAGGATAACATTTCCATATATGATGAATCTACCAGTTCATAAGATCATGAGGAAGAGGTGGAGTTTCTTTCCCAAAAGAGTCCCAAGCATAGTCAAGTGGAAGAAGGAGTAGTCCTGAATGAATCTTATGTCTCAAATCCTCTAGATCAAGTATTATTCCAAGATCCATTTGTTGTTTTCCTTTATAAATCTAAAGGAGGAGTATGTCCTACCAAGAACAGTTTGTTGCAAAATGTGAGAAACATTTTGAGCAGTACTACCCAAAAACAAGTGAGGTGGAAGTGGCCTTTTAATTTTATTAGCACCCTCAAAGATTTGAACCAAGATCCCTCATGCAATCACCTGCTTGATTGGTTGTATTGGAAAAGAGAGTTCACCAAATGAATGTATATATCATGTATAAATTAGATTAGGATAGATAGGCATGCAAATAAGCTCAGCCGTTGAGCATCTTTTAGTTATAGATTGTTTTGAAAATACAAAAGCAAAGAAAAGATGAAAAAAGAGGGCAAATTGAAAATAGGTAAAGCCCCATACCCAAAACATAGAACTTCTGAAAGTGTGTAAGCCTAAATACCACTACTAGTGCATAAAGGAGTCTTGTTTTAGTCATCTAGCCTAATCATGGTTGAAACATGTTTTAAATTTATTGTCGATAAGTTAGTGCATAAAGGATTCTTTTTTTAGTCATCTAGCCTAATCATGGCTAAAACATGTCTTAAATTTATTGTCGATAAGTTAGTGAAAGATAGATTGGTCAAATTATTTAAGCTAGACTTGTCAAAGGATAGATTAGGGAGAAAATATACTGGTTCTACATGCTTAAAAGAAAACCAAAGAGAAAAATAGGGATGAATAGCAAACAATGTGTACTAGCCCTGATTCTTCTAAGTCTTGTTTTGTACAAAAATAACATTTGTGTGCAGCTTGTTTTTATGCCACAAATCCATGATAAATCAGATTGTCTAATCCTAATTTAGCCATGTTTTCAATTTCATTTTTTTAGCTTAGTGAATAAATCCTGTCGAACAGTTTAAACCTTAACAGTTGAATAGTATAGGTAGAGAATCAAAGGAGTTCATTAGCCTAATCTGAACTCCAAGAATACATAAGGTAGAAGTAGATAGTTTATTTTGCTTTCAAAAAAAAAAAGATGTCAAGGTTGCTAGTCCAAATGCACCTAAGAAGAAAAAATGTTAGGCATGTAGGTTGGGTAGGTAGAGATGGATTTGAGTTGATCATGTCTTTCAGATTTTTGATATCATAGCTTCAAGCAAACATCAACAAGAGAAAGAGGTAAAAATCTGCCAAATGGATGAGGCACTAGTCTCCATAAGGCCAGAGATCTGAAGTTCTGGACACCTCATCAAAAGGAGCTGCCCTCCCCAAGTGCAGCCACTATTAGTCATCAGTAATTTTTTCCTTGTTGATGACTAAATGATTATCCCAAGATTTCTAGAAACAAATTTCATAGACATTGTGAGTTCTAGAAATCTCACTGCCTTCATTATTCTTAAGATAATTTTTCACTATTTCATCATTTCATCCTGTCTAGCTTTGCCTACCAGTCTCAGAAAACCCATTAGGATCCCATGTCACCCATTTTTGTCTATATCTTATCATATTTGACCCAAATCCCCTATTTTTTCTTTACCCAAAAACCCCACTGCTACCTAAACCCACCAATCAAACAGCTTGTTGTATCCCCCAAAACTACTCCTAAAACACTGATAGTCTCAAACTATCTATGTAGACTCTTTAGATAAATCAAGTACATTGGATTTTGGATCTTCTATACATTAGTTTATCATGAAATCTATCTCACATTTGATAAATCCCAAGTTCTAGGTTTCAGTCCAAAAGCCAAGTCCTAGAAAGCCTCCACTAGGTCACCTAGGGTTTCACATGAGACATAGGGTGGATTTAGTATCCCACAAATCTCTATTTTATATCTACAAGGAGACTGCTTTCAAAGAAGAAAGGGAAAAGTCATTTTGTCCTAAATTCATCAAAGAGATCATTCAAGGAAGGTTTTTGGCCTAAAGCATGAATCCCACAAGGGGACGACTTCCCTTTGCTCACATTTCTGCAAGAGGATCAAAAATCCATCAACCTAGCAAGAGGTAAGGTAACGAAAATAACCATCACCAGAAAACCACTCATAGCCCAGAAAAAAGCAGCAAGGTATGTGTTTGATGGGAATGAGGGTTTGTAACAGTTTTGACCAAATAAGGAATCAGTTCTTGGGTTACAAAGGCAAAGGCAACCTCAACTCCTTCAAATGCTCATTGAAGATTTTTTTAGAAATAATTAATGAGTCTGATAAGTTTTTTGAGAACTTAGAAGACACCACTATTTACTTTTTTCTAAGCAGCCCTAAAACCTAGAAGTTTGGGAAGATGGAAAAAAATGGTCAAATGATGACATAGAGCCTCCTTCATCACAAATGATGGCTTCAAAGGGTTTCAAACTATCCTCTAGGGTTTGAGAAAAAGACACTAACTCCACTTCATCAAAAGGTGAAATTAGAGGTTTTAAAGAAAATCAAAAGAGGCAGACATGAAAAACCAATACTCTACTACAGAAAGGGAAGAAATATGATAAGGGGTATCAACAAAAAGGAGACAAAAATATCAGTTCAAAGTTTGTCTTCTCAAAGAAAGGACAAAAGCATTTTTAAAGGGTCAAGGAGGCCAACATAAGGGAAGGAATTTCCAAAGGAGGAAACTATGACAAACATGGGTCATTATTGATAGAGTAAGCTGTACAAGTTCAAAAGAGACAGTGATCAAAGGGAAGAAGTGGTGTAGGCACCTACAAGAACAGAAGTGGCCAGAAAAAGCACAAAAATGGTTTATAAACCTCACCTCCCTCACTAACATATATCATTTGCAAACTAGGAACAAACATGTAGCTGGTTTAAGAGTAGTAAGGCCTCCAAAATGTTTTCTTTATCAAGATATATTCTACAAGAGATAGGTTAGCCATAAAGTGACATTTCTTCAAGACTGTCAAAATAGCTACCTACAGGAAGGTTGATGAGGATAAAATAGGCGAAGTGTTTTTTCACAATGATTGCCCACATAAAGACTAAAGGGGCTATTGATGCTTGATATTAGGGTTTGTATGCTGAGAGGTTGTTCACCGTTTTAGAGAGAAAGCTTGACAGGATGTCAGTCAAAGGAGATATGTCAAAATATCACTCAAATATGTTGTATGCAAGTGATAAGAATCATAAAGAGGTTCATTTTTCAAAATGGTTTGAAGGCACATGTTTGAACTAGTTAAAAAGTTTTTGATCACAAGGAAGACATCAAGAGGCTTCCAGTGAAGAAAAGAACCCTATTTTTTCAAACTGCCACCTACAGGACTAAAAGGCCAAGAAAGTACAATGAAAAAGATAAAAAGAAATGAGCATAAGGATAGTGAGTTTTGGCATAAAATCATTTTCTCAAAAAAGATTATAAGGGCCTCCTGGACCTCTTCCCCACTTCATATTCATCTTCATAGAGAAGAAAAATTGTTGAAAGGTGTTTTTTTAGGTTTCCTGAGAACTTTGGTAAAAATCTTAGGCGCTGCACATTGAGACCGGTGCTACACACCTAGCCCTTGGCGCTACGCACAGACAAGGTGGCCGCAGTGTTATTTAACACTGCATTGTGCACCTGGCACATGGTGCTACACACCTGGGTGGGTGCTGCGCATAGGCCCAGAATGGCCTGACTGCCCACCTACACACCAGCGTTGCGCTCTAACAGGCCCGATAGGGCCGACTCGACCTGAACGAGCAGTCGGGTAGGCGCTACGCACAAACGGCCTTTGACCCAATTTGTTAAAAAAAGGCCCAAAAATTCGAATTTATGCCTCTAGCTTCCTCCACAAGGGTTAAACAAGGTTGGTTTCCTTTATTTTTCTCCCTCCATATTTTTCTTTGGATACATAATCAAGGAAGAGGTTGAAAACCCAAAAATTGGACCAAACTCTAAGCTGCATAAAAATCAATTTATTAACCTCCTAGGGCAGGGTTTGCAAATTTGAAAGGTTGTCATAGGTTGTAAAGACATTCTATGATAGAAAGCTTACTTCTAAACCCTAGAGCACTCCTTGATTGCTTCATCTTGCCCCCATTTACCGAAGTTTTCCCTCACATCACTCAAATGTCCTCCCTAAACCTAAATACCCTCACCAAGCTGAAAACCCTTTTACCCTGGACCAGCCACCATGTCTAAAGAAGAATCAGTGAGTCAAAGAAAAATTTAAAAGAAGAACAAAGAAATGAAAGCAGCTAGGAAGAGGCAGAGTTTAATAAGGAAGATCAAGAGAATGATGATGGCATGAATGAAAGTGATGAAAATGAGGCAAAGGCAGAAAACATTGAGGAAAATATAGAGCTTAATAAATGAAAAGATGATGAATAAATTAATGAAAACATGGGGCAAGAGCAGAGTTTAATGAAGATGAGGATGATAACATGAGGGAGGAAAATGAACATGACAGTTTTGAAAAAAAAGACAATGATGAAATAGAACAAGACAGTCATAGTGATGAAACTAATGAGTCACTTCCAAGTGCAGGAGAAGGTGTTGATATTAAACAAGATAAAAACACAGAGGACAATGGAGAAAGTAATAAGCATGATAGTGAGCACAAAGACAAGTGAAAACAGTGACAAAATTACTAAAGTTTATAAAGTTAAAGGAACCAAGGAAGATGCTGAGAAGATGAAGATCAAACACAAGAAAAGGCAGATATTGAGGCTGAAACAGAGTTAGAGGAAGAAGGCATTGATCAGAGCCATAACAAAAATGACACAATCAATGATGAGCAAGGAAATAGCCATGACAGTCATGACAACTATCATGACTATCATGGCACTACTCAAACTTCTAAATATTCAAGAAACCCAATGTGACAGTGTAGAAGATAACCAAGAAGAAGACCTAATGAAGGACGAAGCCAAAATGAAGCACTCAAAGAAGGTAAAGACCTAGAAAAACTTAGAGACATGACTCAATATTTTTCATAAGCTTCCCAAAACCCTTGAAGGATTTTTAGACCAAGTTTGAGGCAAATTGGACAACTTTTTGTTTTTTCCAAATTTTGACCCCTCTGTGCGCGACACCCTAGGTGCTACACACAAAATTGGTGCATCCTCAGCTCTCAAAGTTTGCATTTTTGGATTTCTCACATCTCCAAAAGTATACTCACCAAATTTCAAATCATTTGGAGCATTTTTATCTTCTCAAAAGATCAAAAAACATCAAAAATTTGACCTTTCTACTGCATTTTCAGAGCAGGCGCTGCACACAGAGAACTATTGGGAGATTTTAATTTTTTAAAGGTAAATGGCATCCACTCAGCATAACTCAAGAATTTCTGTAACGTAGACTCATCAGGCTTTCCAACGAGCCATCACAGAGCCAACTCTGGTGTCGAGAAGGGGTCCGAAACTCAGGTGCAAGAGACCCTACTTTCTACTGAAGTGGCACTGTGCACAGAGGCTACCTAGTGTGTTCTGGACCAAAAGTCGACAAAACACATTCATTTATTGAATGCAGATATTTTTGAGTTTTTTAACACAAATTAAGCTAGAATTAGGTGCAAATAGATATTTTAGCATTTATTTTGTGGGATATTATGTGCATTGGGCCTTGCATGGTCTCTTGGCCATAAATGATATTTATGACTATATTTGACATTTTCCTACCACATTTAGGGTTTTAGTCCTCATTTTCTCCATAAATAGAGCATGAGCCCCCTATGTATTTTTTTGGCATTTGATGAGCTTGAAGAGCAATATACATGGTTTTATGAGCTTGGAGAAGAAATTGGTTTTGTGAGTTGGATGAATGGCTTGTTTAGATTGATGATGGGGAAGTTTTGTTGCAAGATTCCATAGCTTGGTGAATGGTGATGTTTTCTTGTTAATTTTTTCTTGTTCTCGTTTTTTTGGCTGCTTTAAGACATAAAAGTATAGGTTGAGATATGCTCTTGGAAGCACCTCAAACCTCCTGTTTGTTATAGCTTTGATGTTTTCCTCTTTTGGCCATCTTAACGAATTCTTAATTGCTCCTTAGGTCCCCCAAAAATTGTTTTTAGTTTCATGAATGGTTAGTATGCTAGCTTACAAGTATGATTCATGGTATGCCCTGCTTATTTGAAGTTTTCAAAACCCTATCTTGAAGCCTTTCTGTGGAATATTGATTGATTAGGTTAAGTCAAAGAGGTCTCGTTTGATCTTGCCCTTTGTACATGCTTGTCAACTTGTTTCAAAGTTCCCAATAGCTTGAAATATGATGTTTAGGAGTTCCCTCTTCATAAATTAAGTTAATTGTTTAAATCTTGTATGTTTTCCCAAAATCTGAAGGTGAATTTCTAAAGTTAGGAGTTCTAATGCTTCTATGTTTCACTGGAATGTTCATCTTATATGTTTATTAGTTTGAGTGTTGTTCATAGAGATTAATGGTTTTCCCTACCTCATGAGTTATTGCTTCAAACTATATATGTGTAAGACCTCTTAGTATTTTCCCAAACTTAATGTTCATTACACCTCATACATTACCTTAAGGATCCATTAACCTTGCTAAATTGGCCCTACAGTACACTCTGTTTCATAATTTAGACACTTTTGACTTCATTTGACTTGATAGCCCAATGGCTTTGACATCCTCTCACTCCTTTTATTACATTTGACCATCTTACCCATCCAAAACAATCAAAAACCTTACACCTCACAACTAGCCTAAAATCAAAACCCTAGAGCAACAAGAACACATCCTTTTCACCCAATAGAGAGATCCCTCTCTGAGTCTAGGAAGGCTAGGTCCTAGGACTCCAAATCTTGGTTCCATGTTACCTCATCATTTGGTCTACCAATCTGCCAAATCACGGGACCCTAACAGGTAGCAAACACATGCCTATTTCCTCTTTGGTAGGTCAAAGAAAGAGGTTCAATGTTACTTATTTTAGTGCCATATGTCTTATTTCCATCATTTTTGTCATATTCACTGTCATGATGGCTCTTATCATTACTGCTGTCGTGGCTGCCATATTCATTGGTATCATCATTGCTATCATGGCCTTTTGATCCACTGTCATCATTAGTGCCAATATCATCATTGTCTTCTATTTTAATTCTCTCTTTTTTATCACTGGCATCATCCTCACTAATATCATTTCCCTTTTCCTTTATTCTTTCTTCATGGCTCTTTTCCTCACTGCCTTCTGCATCATTACTGCCATCATGTTTACTTCTTTCTACACTACCCTTATCACTATTTTCTTCATTGAATTCACTGTCATGTGTTCTGCTGTCATCAGTGCCATCAAGGATTTTTGAGCCACTTTCAACATCCTCCCTGATATTTTCCTCATTGGCATCCTCTTCCTTGATATCCTCTTCTTTGCTTTCTTCTTCACTGGTATCAGTTTCACTACTTTTAGACTCATTGGAATTTTATTCACTACTTGATTTCTCATTGTTACCTCCCTCATTTGCATTTGCTTCAGTGATGTCTCGGCTTTTTGACCTATTGCCATCATCATTGCTGCTCTCTGCCTCATTGACATCAGCTTCATTTTCCTTATCAGGTGTTTCATCACTATTTGCCTCACTGCCATCATGCCTACTGCTATGTGCCTCATTACCCTCTTCTTCATTATTGCTTAATTCATCATTTACCTCTCCCTCATCTTCATTTTATTGTGTTGAAAATGCAGCAAGATGATGGAGCTTAGTGAAATGAAGTCGCCTTCACTAAGTGGGCCCGCAGGAAAATTCTGGCGCAAAATCTATTTTTAGACATATGGAGCATGGTCCGGGGATTGCAGTATGAGATTCTTGGAGTATGTGTCATGTTGGTAAAAATAGATGGGACTCTATTTTTTGGACCTATAGGTCGAAGTCTATTTTTAGACTGCCTCTCCTTAAAATAGGGAAGTCAAATATTATTTACCCTTAATAATATTTTGACTATAAACTTCAGTTTACTCTCTTGGAGCACTTCAGTTCGAGCCTTGGAAGTGGCTCATGCATCTGACAGAGGAATTACGCTATTCCCAAGGGTTTGATGGCATCATGCATGGTTGACTTCAGTTAGGACTTCAGTGGCAGAAGTTTGGTGGAGTTAATGAGACAGCTAGTGGAGTTGTGTTCGGTTTAATTTAGTTGAACTAGTTGAGATTAGTTTAACTAGCTAATCAATTAGTTATGAGTGGAGTGAATTAAATAATATTTAATTCATTAATTAGTAACTCATTATTCAACTCAAGAACACATCAGTTCACTACAGTGCATGATCAGTTCAGTGGAGACCAATGAAAGAGGTAGATGAAAGGGTGGAGTTAGCTATCAGTGGCGACATCAGTTGTGCATGAGATTTGCACCACACTTGGAGGATTTGTCCATGACAATTGCGCAGTCAAGCCAAGGAGATTCGAACCTTGGATCTCTATATAGACATGCCATGATTGCGCAATAGAGGCAAGGCAATTGGCGGTGAGTTTTGAACCAGTAACCTATTCAAAACTGAGCTAGATTGTGTGTAACTTCATGAGAAAGTACTGAGTACTTGTGAGGAGTATTGTACTGAGTTTGTTACATTATTTCTCCATTATAATATACACAATAGCTGCGGGGTTTTCAGCTATAAGCTTTCCCCATACATACTGTGTTAATGTGTATGATGGATTGATGTGCTATCGCTTGTTTTATTTCCGCATGTGTGATGATCTGAGTGGAAGAGATTATGTGTTGCATATAAATTCGAATTGTATGTGATCAGGATAGTCTCGATGGATAATTAATCATTATTCAGCAAATTTCTACATGGTATCAGAGCTATTGAAGCAGAGATTGATCATCACAGTGATTACAAACTTATTTCGGTAGACAGAGTCTGCATGCGGACCAGGTAGCCTCCGGATTCATCTTTCTTCGGAAAGTGAAAGGTCTGGTAAATGCCCCTTGCAGTCAATCTCTGTGCTAGAAATAATTTGTTCTCACAAATCTAGAGCGGTTGAGCTTTGAGGTGGAATTCGAAATTTTGCAGCAGTTTTGTTTTCTTGGTGCCGGTGTTGAAAATGTCTTTCAACGGTTTGCGACTCGAATATGCTCTTGAAGGCAGTTCGAATTATGTTGCATGGAAGGATCACATGGAAGCAGTGTTAGAAGATAATGGTCTGAAGGAGTTCGTAGATACGGATGTCCCAAAGCCCACTGATGCAGCTTTGGTCGATGCATGGCAAAAGAAGATCGCGAAATGTCGAAGGATCTTGTTGGAGGGCGTCAAGGATCATATTGTATCCAGCCTGCATGGAAAGGCTACTCCATATTTAATGTGGAAAGCTTTGACGGATCTATTCCAGAGTAAGAGTGACCAAAGGAAGCTGGCGCTCAAAGATAAGCTCAGGAACATCAAGATGGAGAAGGGCGACAGTATCGCCAAATACCTCACGAAGTTCACTCAATGCAGAGATGAGCTGGGAAGTGTGGGGGTGACTGTCGAAGACGAGGACATGGTCGACCTGGCTCTCCTTAGTCTTCCGAAGGCTTGGCACTCATATCAAGATAGTGTCAATGGTCGGGAGAAGCTGCCGGGATGGGAGCGCCTTTGGGCGGATCTCATGCAGGAGGAGATAAGGAGGACTACTCGGGATGGATCTTCATCAAAGGGAGATGATGAAGAAAATTGCGCTTTGGTTGCCAAAGAAAAGAAAGGGAAGGGTAAGAAAACTTCTCATTCTGGTGCAAAGGGCAAGAAGCAGGATATGGCGAAAGTGAAGTGTTTTCACTGCCATGATCACGGACATTATGCTACCAATTGTCCAAAGAAGAAGAAGAACAAGCAAGCGGGAAGATCTGCAGATGGAGAAGCTTTGGCTTCACAATTCGAGCTTGAATTTTCACTGATCGCATGCTTGGTTTCAAGTGTGTTGGGATCGGTATGGTTCTTGGACAGCGGTGCGTCATTTCATATGACGGGAGATTGGGATTTGTTCTCAGATCTGGAGGACAAATATTTGGGTGTGCACAATCGAGAGGCATACATGGTAGATACAGAAGGAGTGATCGGTATCGGTACCCATATCCTTTCTGTGAGGAGTCTGTGAAACCTTGTATTGAAGGCTGACGTCATGCATGTACCGGGATTGAAGAAGAACCCGATTTCTATACATGTTGGAGGATAAGGGGTGATGGATGTGGTCTGTGCCGATGAAGCCTTCTGCTGCAGTAGCATTCACCGGAGAGACCTGAAGATAGGTTCCAGACCAAGAACCTTTATCAAGCAGGTGTAGATGGCCGTGGCAAAGAATGGCATGCAAGGCGGGAGAAGTGGTAGAGCCGGGATGATGAGGGCGAACCGTGGCACAAGATTGGGCCACCTTCACCATGGAGCTAAGATTCCCGCAGCAGATTTCTACCGGACTTTAAGGCATTCCTTGCGCAATGATCGCTGCAGCAAGTGTTACTTTGGGGAAGTATGTGAAAGCCACCTTTCACGAGAAGGATAGTCGCGCCAAGATGATCCTTGAGAGAGTTCACACAGACGTGTGTGGTCCTTTCTTAGTTGCTTCGACAGCAAAGCACAGGTATTATGTGATCTTTGTTGATGATTTCTCTCGAAAGTGCTGGATCTTCTTCATGCATAAGAAGAGCGATACATTCGCGAAGTTCTGTGAGTTTAAAGCATTGGTCGAGAAGGAGTCGGGGAAGAAGGTGATTGCTCTAAGGAGTGATAACGGTGGTGAATTCATCTCGGCTGAATTCAAGGAATTCTGCAGCGCAGAAGGGATTCGGAGAGAGCTCATCGCACCCCATAACCCACAGCAAAACGGGGTGGCTGAGCAGAAGAACAGAACGATCGTGGGTGCTGCACGGGCGATGTTGCATGATCAGGGCCTACCCCTTCACTTGTGGGCTGAGGCATGCAATACAGTAGTGTATGTGCAGAACCGTTGTCCTCACAAGGTTCTTGGCATGAGTACACCAGAGGAGGCTTATTCTGGCAAGAGGCCTGATATTTCCCATTTGCGGATTTTTTGGTTCTCCTGTCTACATGCATGTGACGAAGGATGCGAGAAGGAAGCTGGATCCAACTGCTGAGGTTGGAATATTTGTGGGGTACACTGATACACCTCAAAACTACCGGGTGTATTTGTCAGACAGTCGAAATACTATTGTGCGACGGGATATAAAATTTCAGGAGGAGAAAGCCATGTAGTGTTCGCTTGAGAGGGAGCTACACTTGCATGCAGATGAGGAGCTGTTAGTTCCTAAGGAGGAGCTTCCGGATGTGGATCAGCCACAAGAGGAAGTTCAAGAGGTGGAAGAAACCACCCATGCAGCGCCAACCATCAGAGGGCGCATGCGCACTACAGAAGCTGAGCGACTGGCTCGGGATGCAGAGAAGGTTGTAGGACCACCTACAGCACAGCGCAGACAGAGGCAGTCACCGGATCGGTACACTGGATACATGGCTCTTGTGATTCAATGTGTTGTGACGGAGCCATCCTCTTTTGAGGAAGCTGTGGAGGAACCCGCATGGGTTGATGCCATGATCGAAGAATATGATTCGATCATCAGGAACAGTTCATGGGAGATTGTCCCAAGACCGGTTGGGAAATCAGTTGTAGGTTCGCGATGGATCTACAAGGTGAAGCAGGCGGCTGACGGGAGTGTGGAGAAGTACAAGGCGATATTTTTCGCCCGTGGCTTCTCACAGATCGAGGGGATTGACTATGAGGAGACTTTTGCACCTGTCGCAAGGTACTCTTCCATACGGACGATCCTTGCTCTCTCAGCGCAGATGGGGTGGCACATTCATCGGATGGATGTGAAGACTGCGTTCCTCAATGGAGTTATTGAGGAAGAGGTGTACATAGAGCAGCCTGAAGGTTTTGAGATCTTCAGCAGTGAGTCGCATGTGTGCCGACTCAAGAGAGCACTGTACGAGCTGAAGCAAGCACCTCGTGCTTGGTACACTCGAATAGACAGCTACTTCACCGGGCTTGGATTCTCCAAGAGTGAGGCGGATCCAAACCTGTACCAGATTGTGGTGGAGGGGAAGCTGTTGATCATCGTACTGTATGTAGATGATCTGATTTTGACTGGCGACGAGCAGTTGATACTTTCATGCGAGGAGGATCTTGCACGAGAGTTTGAGATGAAGGACCTGGGCATCCTTCATTATTTCCTGGGATTGGAGATTTGGCAGCGCAGTGGAGGACTGTTTGTTTCTCAGGGAAAGTATGCTCGGGAGATTCTGGAGAGGTTCAACATGCAAGGCTGCAAGCTTGTTGACACTCCTCTTCCTGGTGGTTGGAGGAAGGAGAATGCTACTTCAGCGGAGGTAGTGGATGCCACTGTCTATCGACAGTTGGTGGGGTCGCTTATGTATCTGGTCAATACACGACCCGATATATGCTATGCAGTTAACCGGCTTTCGCAAGCTATGGTTAAGCCTACCAAGCTCTTTTGGAAGGCAGGCAAGCATGTATTGCGCTATATTAGAGGCACATCGGGATATGGTCTATGGTACAGACAGGAGGATGGAGCGAAGCTTTCTGGCTTCACTGATGCAGATTGGGCAGGGAGCCCAACGGACCGGAAGAGCACATCCGGAGGAGTTTTCAGCATTGGGTCGACAGCAGTTTCCTGGTACAGCAGGAAGCAGAGATCCGTGGCACTCAGTTCAGCAGAGGCCAAGTACATGGCAGCAAGCTTGGCTGCATGTGAGGCTATTTGGATGAGGAAGATCCTCGCAGGTTTGTTCAGGTTGCATTTGGAGCCTACGGTGATCTACTGTGATAACCAGAGCTGCATCAAGCTCTCGGCTAATCCAGTTTTTCATGATAGGTCCAAACATATCGACATCAGGTACCATCACATCAGAGATTGTGTTCAGCGGAGGATCATGATGCTTTCATATGTTCCCACGGAGGATCGGGATGCCGACATCCTGACGAAGGCGCTCACCAGGAGCAAGTTCGAATTCCACAGAGGCAGGATAGGGGTTGCAGATAATCCATATCTTGCTGAGAGGGAGTGTTGAAAATGCAGCAAGATGATGGAGCTTAGTGAAATGAAGTCACCTTCACTAAGTGGGCCTACAGGCAAATTCTGGCGCAAAATCTATTTTTAGACTATGTCTATTTTTAGACATATGGAGCATGGTCCGGGGATTGCAATATGTTATTCTTGGAGTATGTGTCATGTTGGTAAAAATAGATGGGACTATATTTTTTGGACCTATAGGTCTAAGTCTATTTTTAGACTTCCTCTCCTTAAAATAGGGAAGTCAAATATTATTTACCCTTAAAAATATTTGGACTATAAACTTCAGTTTACTCTCTTGGAGCACTTCAGTTCGAGCCTTGGAAGTGGCTCGCATCTGACAAAGGAATTACGCTATTCCCAAGGGTTTGGTGAGCACATGCATGGTTGAATTCAGCTAGGACTTCAGTGGCAGAAGTTTGGTGGAGTTAATGAGACAGCTAGTGGAGTTGTGTTCGGTTTAATTTAGTTGAACTGGTTGAGATTAGTTTAACTAGCTAATCAACTAGTTATGAGTGGAGTGAATTAAATATTATTTAATTCACTAATTAGTAACTCATTAGTCAACTCGAGAACACATCAGTTCACTACAGTGCATGATCAGTTCAGTGGAGACCAGTGGAAGAGGTAGATGAAAGGGTGAGTATAGCTATCAGTTGGAGGATCAGTTTTGCATGGGATTTGCATTACACTTGGAGGAATTGTCCATGACAATTGCGTAGTCAAGCCAAGGGGATTTGAACCTTGGATCTCTACATATACAGGCCATGATTGCGCAATAGAGGCAAGGCAATTGGCGGGGAGTTTTGAACCAGTAACCTGTTCAAAACTAAGCTAGATTGTGTGTGACTTTATGAGAAAGTACTGAGGACTTGTGAGGAGTATTGTACTTGTTTTGTTACATGATTTCTCCATTATAATATACACAATAGCTGCGGGGTTTTCAGCTATAACTTTCCTTGTCTTGTGTTAATGTGTATGATGATTTGATGTGCTATCGCTTGTTTTATTTCCGCATGTGTGATGATCTGAGTGGAAGAGATTATGTGTTGCATATAAATTCGAATTGTATGTGATCAGGATAGTCTCGGTGGATAATTAATCATTATTCAGAAAATTTCTACAGATTGTTGATTTTCATTTCCCTCATTTTCTGATGCATTGTGAGAGGGTGATGAAGGAGGGTTGTCCTGAGGTGAAGGAATATGTGCAGATGGTGAAACATGATCAGCAGGAGATGATGGAGGAGTAGGAATAGCAGGATGAGATGATGAAGACATATTTTGTTGACGATGGGCTTGTGGATTAGTGAACACCTCATGGGCAGTGAAAACCTCCTATGGAATGCCCTTCTGCTGCAATTGATGCATAAAAACCATCTTTATCAATAATTGGTGGAAGAGGCTTTGCATCTGCTGAGGATAGTCTATATTTTGTACAATATAGGAAATTTTATCAATGCTTCTGTAGAGGTAATAGAGTAGGTGAAAAATCCTCACCCTAGTAAAATGCATAAGAACCCTAATGTGATAGGAGTAAAGCCCAGAGAACCTTCCCTCACATGTAAAATATTTCATGATAATTCTCATCAAAGGTGCATATCTCTCCAGAAAATGTGAGAAAGGAAATATGGATTTGCAGTGGTCTTTATATCTAGGCTTTAGGTAGGGTTCATAGTACCTCATGTCAAGATTGGCCTATTTGAACCATTTCTCCCCCACACTGGGTATGCCTATGGCATTGGTAATAGCATCTGAAGATAGCTCAAAGGTGACCCCTGGAAGGTTAACTTGTTTGTCATGCAAGTCAAGGATAAAGAGTCTAGTAAGCTTGGGGTGGTTTTTCACCTGCTGTACCTTTTCACAAAAATTATAGCAGCCTACATGTTGGAAGCAAGAAATAGTCATGGAAGATGCCATCAGCTCTATTGTGTGGAGGGGTTAAAACCTATTGATTTTTCCACCTTTGTGTTCATGCCTCCTTGGCATTGGGCCTTCTCCTTCACTATCACTGTCTCCCTCTCTTGACATTTTGAAAACTCTGCTTTGAGAAAAACCCTAGGACTGCAAAATAGAAATGAGATGAAGGGATGGTAGAATGGCAGCCTTTACAAGTGAATGAGATGGATGAGTGAGGGTGTAAGTATATGAATGTGAGTGAGAGGAAAAACTCAATGACCACACTTTTCTTCTTGTTTAAACTCTACTTTGGCACACCTTGTACTAATGAAAATTCGATATGAAGGAAGGGAATGAATTTTTGAATCTTTTTGTAATGTAAGGGACTAATTTAGTGAATGGAGTGAGTGTAGGCACAACCTTAGGTGAGTGAATAACCTCCAAAAATGTAACCCTCTGTTTTTCACTGACTCTCTTTTGCAGGCAGATGAATGAGGCTTAATCAATGATTTTAAGCATGAAATTTAGGTTATCTCCTTAGGGTTCCATTCCTTTAATAAAATGATAACAAAAAAATTGGAGAGGATTTGATGTCCTGTACTTACCATTTAGCATTGCTTGAAAAACCCTTGGTGATGACTTGGAGAAAATTTGAGGGGTTTTGAGTGTTGAAATGATGTAGGAGGCTCTCCTAGCCAAGCGCGCAGTGCTAGAGATAAGGGTGCAACGTTCAGTCCAGGCATGCAATGCCAAGGTCCTTTTACCGGGCCTGTAGGGAAAGATTGGGCAAGGGCACAACACCTTTCCAGGCAGGCAGTGCCATGTTCTAGGCATGCAATGCCTTAAGAAAATTCATGGGGAGATTTCTCCAAGGGTGTAGCACCAACCTGAGGGCGCGACGCCATAAAAGTTTTTCCGTTTTGACATGAAAACTCAAACCTTTTTTGCTCCTGAATGCTTCAAACCTTTTGCAAATGAAAAATGAGGTCTAGAAGTGTTAGATGACCTTATATAGAATTAAGGGTTTAAAATTATCTTTACAACCCACTTTCCTAATGTTTTTAAGCCTTTTTCACTTTTCATTGATATTCCTTTGTCACTAACTCTCTGACCTTTTTGCTTTGCAGGTAACTTAGATCATGAAGTCTACTCTTATTTTTGCTCATTTTCATTGATGTTCTTTACACCTTTGCCCTGCAGGTTTTCTTGAAAACTTCTAAGTGGCTCTTCCTTTTTCTCCTTGAGAGTTGACATGTTCATTTTGGCCCTTTGGGTTTCAAACACAAAGTAACACCTTCAAAACTCTCCTTTGCCTGCACCATGGACTTCAAACCATGATTTTTACCTTCTTTGGCCACTTCTAATTTGTAGGTGCCTGAAAACAGTGACTTAGCTTTCTCTTACTCCTTGGAGCATGATAAAATCACTTCTGACAATATTAGGATTTTACATAGTAGCTACATTCTTCAAAACCTCTGTGGTTTTTATCACAATACTAAACTTATTTTTTTCACCTTTTCTCACTAATGCTCTTTTAGGCCTTTTTCCCTATAGGTGACTGAAGTGATGAAACTTACCTTGCCCTTGATCTTGGAGACTTAGATATGTTCATTTTAACACAGCAGCAGTTTCGACATCTTCTCTTATCTTCATTATGAGGTCTAACTCAATTTCTTACCTTCTCTGACTAACCTTTTTACATTGTCTGTATGCAGGTTTGCTAAAATGATGAATTTGACTTCCCCTTTGCTCATTTTGTCTTGACAAGGTCATTAACACACCTCTGGGAAGATTTATCATAGCAGTATCCTCAGAACCCTTCCTTTATCTGCACTTTGGAGCTCAAACCATCTTTTGATCATTTTGGCATGACAAACTCCTTTTGGACAATATGGAAACTGATCAAACAGTGACATCTTCCAAATCCTTTTTCTTTCATCATGGAGTTTGGCTTACCATTTTACCTTCTCTGACACTTCTGATATGCAAGTGCTTGAGAACACTGAGTTTACCTTTCTTACTGATACTCTTTACATCTTTTCCCTTTGAGGCAATGATACATTCACCTTTGCAAACTTTGGGATTCTTACACACATTAGCACCTTCACAATCCTTCTTTTGTTGTCATCATGGAGTTCACCTCTTCATTTCACCTCTCCTTGCCACTTTACCAAAACCTTAGGTGTCTGGAGTGCTTTAAGATGATCATCAGTATTGTCTTCTAAGTTCTCTATAGCCCTTTCAAGTTCATTCTATTATGTCCAGTTCACCTCACCTTTTCCCTATTTCATCAATAATCTCTGAAAGAATTTTATTCATTTTTTGGCTTTATGTGTCTCCTCTAGGTGATTTGTTGCAAGTGGTCAGTGTTTTGACATTTAAGTGGGCCATTTAGCTCAAAATCCCAGTTCTCCTTTCAAGACCAACTTGTTTCCCTTTCTTCATTTGCAGTTTATGATTTGATAAGACAAACTTCTTTAGAAACTTTCTAGCAAAGGAAAAGTAGAGCCTTAAATACCTAATGATCACCTTCAACCATGTAAAAGCCCAATTGACCTAGTGGTAGGATTCTTTGACCTGGTCTTTGACTGAAAATTGGCTTGGAGTCTTCAAGTGTAAAAACAGAGTATTGAAAAAGTGGTGTATTGAAGATCCAAAATCCAATGTACTTGATTTATCTAAAGAGCCTATAGTAGTTTTGAGACCATCAATGCTTGAGGAACCTGGTGAACCTGGGGAGGAATAGGCTTACAGGTAATCCTAGATGTAAAGTGGAGTCATGGGAAAGGGAGAAACAAAATGATGAGGTCATAGGTATGAAAAAAGGATGGAGATGAGTGGCACAAGCCCATAAGGAGTCTTTAAGGAGTGCTAGGGCGACCATGAAATGGCAAGGTTGATAGAATAGTGAAAATTTTTCTGTATGGATGATGAAGGTAGTGAGATTTCTAAAACTCGCAATATTCAAGGAATTTTGTTTTTAGAAATATAGAACCAATCTATTGTCATCTACAAATAGTAAAAAATTACTGATGACTAACAGTGGCTCCACTTAGGGAGGGCAACTCCTTTTCAGGAGGTGTCCAGGACCTCAGAGTTCAGATCTCTGAGTTTCGAAGACCAATACCTTAATTGTACTTGGAAGATCTCTTTTCCTTCATTTTCTGATGTTCTCTTGAAGCTATGATCTCAAAAATCTGAAAATACATTATTGATTCAACATCAGTTCTACCTACCCATCATACTTTGCCTAACATTTTTTCTTCTTTTGGGTGCACTTGGACTGGAAATCCCTGATCATAAAAACTATCTACTTGTACCCTTATCACTCCCAAGAGTTCAGATTAGGGTAATGAACTCTCTTATTCTCTACTTAGTCTACTCATTTGTCAAGATTAAGTTGTTTGATAGATTTTCATTCTCTAACCTACTGACATGAAATTCAAAATATTACCAAATGAGGATTAAGCAATCTGATTTGCCATGGGCTGTGGCATTTGGAAAAGCTGCATACAGACATTATTTTTGTACAATAAAAAACTAGAAAACATGAGGGCTGTGATTCAGAATTGGTTATGCATCCCTCTCATTTTTCTTTGGTTCAGATTTATACTTTGGGAACCAACTATCTTTTCCTAATCTAATCTACTAACAAGCCAAGCTTAAATGGTTTGGCAAGTCTTCTTTCACTAACCTATCAGCAAAAATTTAAAACAAGTTTAATCATGATTAGGCTATATGACTAAACAAGACTCTTTTCCTCAAAGGTAGTGGCATTTAGGCTTGCACACTTTCAGCAATACTCTTTTTTGGGTATGGGGCTGTACCTCTTCTTTAAAACTTCCATTTTTTTCATATTTTCTTTGTTTTCTGTATTTCATTTTCCTCATCTTTCATTAATCAATGTTATGTACAATGAATGAAAGCTTCAAACTAGGAATTTTGACAAAAATAGTGCTTAAGCATCCTGCCATTGACAGGACCTCCAAATAACTCTGTTACATCCATCTCTTGTAAAAAGAAAGCATTGTTACCTCTAACTGAATGGATGATGTATGGACCCTTCCACAAATTTTCAAAATTTCCATGCTTGCCTTTGTCCTCTCTCCTTAAATCCCACTTCAACACTTTGTCTCCAATCTGGAAATCATTGGCTCTGGTCCTTCTATCAAATATCTTCTTGATGTTCTCTTATACTGCTTGTGTTCTTTTGTAAACTTCTTCTCTTGACTGCTGCAAATGAATGGTTTGGTTCAACTTCCTTTGCATATCATTCTCTTCTGATTGTACCTCTTGGAGGAGCTTCATTAATGGAACTCCCAAGGATGTTGGGAAAACAACATCCATGCCATACACTAGCTGATAGGGAGACATACTGATTGTTTTCTTGGTTGTTAGTTTATCAGCCCATAGTACATGCACTAGTTTCTATGCCATGATTTTTGGTTTTCTTCCAGCAGCTTCTTGATGATGTTCACCAAATTTTTGTTAGAGGACTCATCCATCCCATTACCTTGAGGGTAATAAGTTGTAGAGTGCCCCAATGTGATGTGATATTTATAGCAAAATTCCACCATTCTCTTGGACTTAAATGCAGCAGCATTATTGGTGATAATTTTTCTTGGGCAACCAAATATGGACAATATGTTAGTTTCAAGGAATTTGATGATGAATAAGTCAGTGTCATTCCTGGAAGGGATGGATTCTATCCAATTGGTGAAATAGTTAGTTGCAGTCAGGATCGACTTGTGTTGGGCAGATGAGGTAGGGTGGATTTCTCCAATAAAGTCCAAACCCCATTGTTGAAAAGGAGCTTCAACACTGATGGGATGTAAAGGTAAAAGTAGAAGCTTTCTCTTGCCATCAAATTTTTGGCATTTATGGCAAGTCATTACTAGCTTGTGGGTATCAGGGAAAAGGGTGGGCCAATAGTAACCAGCTCTAATGATTTTTTTGGTAGTGGTTTTCCAGTATAGATGACCTCCACACTCTCCCTCATGAAACTCATGCATGATTCTATTTGCATCATCTTCAAGAAAACATTTAAGCAAGATACCAACATAATCTTTCCAATATAAATCTCTATCTAGAATGCATAATTTTAAAGCTTTTTGTTTCAAGAATCTAGCTTTTGTTTTGGAAAAAGTAGTAGGAGCATTTAGATTAACAAGCACATACAATATATCAGCATACCAGAGTGAGTTCAAAAATTCTTCTTCAATAGGTGGAGTCACCAGTTCCTCTTGCTCATCCAAGGAATGTATCATGTTTATGTCTAAGGCTTGAAAGTTTGCTTCAACCATCAGTTTGGCAAGCCCTTGTCCTTTGGTCAATTTAGTGGGCATGATTTCTAAATCATATTATAAGATGATAGCAATCCACTTACCCCTTTTACCATCAGGTTCCTAATTTAAATGTCTTTAACAACTCTATGTGGAACAAAATAAATGACATGGGAATGCAAGATGTAGACTCTGAAATCTTTCAATGCTTTGATCAAGGCAAAGGCTTGTTTCTCCATGATGTTATATTTTATAGGTGCATCTTTCAATGCCTTGCTGAAGAAGGCTATGGGTTTTTCTTGTCCCATCAAGTCTTTTGTAGCAATACTGTAGCAACAGTTTGTTTTGATGCAAATGAGAATATGAAGAAGTCGTTGGTAAAGTTGGGGCTGATTAGAACTGGTGTTTGGGTAAGTGCTTGTTTTACTAGTTCAAATGATTTCTTTTCTTCTATAGTCCATTTTACTCCTACTTCTCTTTTCAGCATGTTTATAATGTTTCTTAGGAGTTTAGCAAGGTTTGGTATGACCCTTCTTAGGAAGTTAATCTTTCCAATGAAAGATTGCAGCTCTTTAATGTTCCTAGGGTGGCTGATTTGAAATATACCCTCAATCCTTTTGGAGTCTATCTTGATCTCTTATTCAGAAATGATGTGGCCTAAGAGTTTTCCTTTTTGAAGACCAAACAATGTTTTCTTAGGATTCAAAGATAGACCATACTTCCTATTCTTTTCAATGACCTTTCTTAAGTGAACTAGGTGTTCTTCATCAGTTTTAGAATAAACAGTGATGTCATCAAGGTATATGATGAAGTAACCTATGTCTTTGGAAAAAGTTATGTCCATGGCTCTTTGAAAAGTGGCCCCCGCATTCATTAACCCAAAATGCATTTTAACATACATTAAGGTGCCCCAAGGTGTGGTGAAGGCAATTTTGTGCTGCTCACTTGGAAGTACTAGTACCTAATTGTAACCCAAAAATACATCAAGCAATGATATTCTTTTAGAACCTACCACCCTTTGCAGTATATGATCCATCTTGGGTAAAGGGTATTTGTCTTTTAGGGAGCCTTTGTTTAAGTTTCTAAAGTCTATGCATAGCCTAATCTCCCCGGTTTTCTTTCTTACTAATACAAGGTTTGAAACCCATTCTGAGTACCTGAATGGGACTATGATCCCAGCATCATACATATTTTTTTTATCTCTTTCTAAAATAGGGGCACTAGGACGAGGTTTATTCTTCTCAATTTTTTCTTGAATGGTTTCTTGTTTTCCTTGAGAGGAATATTATGTTGAATAATGCTTGTGTCATAGGACTTCAAGTCCTCATAACCCCATGCAAACACATCCTTAAATTCTTTGAATAGCTCAATGTATTTCAATTTTATGTGAGGTGGCAGAGTTTTGGATAGCTTTATCATTTTGGGTTATTTTATGCTACCTATGTTGCATTCTTCTACATTAGTCTCGATGGATTCCATTTTGGGCTTCCTAGCAACTCGTTGAAGTCAAACAACTCTTCTAAGGGAGCAAAACCTCTTGGTAACGAGTTATCTTTGCATTGCAATACCTCAAGGTCTATTTGATCTAAATCTTCAAACAATTATGCCTCAATAGGATGTTCTAGCAAGTTTACATCAGTAGTACAAGGCAGCTCTGTTTTGTGAATTTTTTCTTCATTAGGGCAGTTTTCTTCATGATTCAAATCTAGTTTTTGCATTTCAAATTGATTCTTGGATTGCAGAAAGTCCTCAATTTTTTTGTCACCCTCAAACACTTGCCAATAATCTATGTTGTTAGGTAATGTAGGCCTTCTCTTGACTTTTACCATGTATTTTTCATTTGCATGGGGTAATTGGCAAGTGCTGGCAGCAAAGGCAAGTTCATTGGCAAGGTTGTTTTGAGCTCTTGGGATAGAGCTAAGTTCATATTTCTCAAATGTTTTGAGGAGGTATAAGGTAGCATTCCTATATTCTCGTAGCCTAGGAATTTTGGTTGAATACTCTCCTTTTATTTGCCTAATGATTAGCTTGGAATCTCCTAGAATGGAAATCTTCTTAGCTCCTATGTTTTTTAGCAAGTGTAAGCCTAGGAGAAGAGCTTCATACTCTGCAATATTGTTAGTGCATTGAAAATCTAGTTTGTAGGAGAGACCTTGATTTGCGTTTTGTATCCAAACACCATCTCCTAAAATAGCTTTGCGACAAGATCCATCAAATCTCATGTTCCAAAGTGTTTCAAGTTCAGATTCGCCATTATGTTGTTGTTCAGGGCTGCTAGAGTTTTGGCTGTCATGTTCTTCATTTTTTGTTTGGTCCAACTATTCTGGTAGGCCTAGCTCTTTCTCATTTTCATTTACTTGTTCATTAATGTCATCTTCATTGTACAAGATAAATGTGTCAAGGTCTGAATGGATAGAATAGAGAGGAGTGTTGTTTGGCCTATCTTGGTTGCTTACCATGTATTTCATGTGAGATTCCCTGTATAATCTCCTTGTTTGGTTAAAGACTAGGATGGTAGAATATGACATGTCCATTTGGAGGTTTCCTTGAAGTTTGGCTCCCCATGATCTAGATAAAAGCATGCCATACTTCGGTGTCAGCAACTACTATGTCCATGACTAGGCTCTTTGTAGGTATTTGTGCCAGGTTGATACACAAATCCTTGATTAGACCCAAACATTTGACTCTACTTGAATCGAAAGAATACAAGTCTTTGTAAGGTTTGGTTATTTCGAGGCCTAATATCTCCATCACTACTTTTGGCATGAGGTTGTGTGAGGCACCAAAGTATAGCATGGCATTGTGTAGGATTTTGTCATGGATTTTAGGATAACATAGAAAGGAGGTACAACTCCTTCTTGGTATTTTCCATCTACCTCAGGTCCAAAACTTCCTATGTTCAAAACTTTCAGAACTTGAGACCTATATATATCTTGAGTTACCAGTTCAATAAGAGGTATGGTTGTTTTGATCTTGGCAATATCTCCCTCAAAACTGAAAGGTGTTTGTGTTTTTGGCATATTTACATCAGTTCTATCACACATAGTATTTTCCAAAACCCTAGTTGGCTGAGTTTTATTTGGACTGTCAGATAGAGAAGTTTTTCCATGGCCACTAGTTGATGTACTAGGGCAACATGGGTCACCATTATTTTGGTTGGTTTTTTCTTTATTTTGATCAGATTTCTTAGCCATGGTGTTTGTGTTTTTTGATGTCCTCTTAGGAGTGTTTTCAGGGGTCTTCCTAACAGTAGTTTCTATTTTTTTTTCTTGGATGCATCTTGGGTTTTCTTACTCCTAAGGTCATACTACCTATGAAACCTCCATGATAGCATTTTCAAATCTTAGTTTGTAGTCTTCAGAATCCTCATATGTCCTTTCTTTTTGGTTTGAGGAAAACAGACCTTGTTCTTCTTTTGTGAGAAAAGTATTATCCTCATTATCAGAGCCTATTAGATTTATATGGTTTTCTTCCAGCTCTTCAACCTCTCTTTCCTCTTCATATACATAATTTTCTTGGAAAGGAGGTCTGATTTGCTGGTCATTTTCTCTTTGTCTGATTTGAGGAGGGTCTCTTCTGAAGTTTTGGTTCCTATTTTTGTTTTGGGGATTTTCTTGGTTTTCCCTAGGAGGTGCTCTTTCATTCAAGTTTATCCTTTCCATCATCCTTTCCATTGCCCTAAGTAGGCTGTCAACTTAGCATCAGATGAGGAGGCCATAGTTTCCTCCTTGTATGTAACTTTCTTTTCTAACCTCATCCTAGCCCTCTTCTCAATCGAATTGGCTTCTACACTCACAACTCCCCTTTGCATGTCTTCTAAGGTTAGGGGATATCTTTCTCTCAATTAGTAGGCCATGTCTGGATCAAAGCCCTCTGGAAATTTTACTAAGGTTAGGCCTTGTGGGGGTTTCATGTGAGGTGGGAATGCATTGTATACACTATTGAACCTAGTGCAGTAGTCTTGGACACTTTCCCCAACATTCCTCTTAAGGTTATTATACTCTGAGAGGATTTGAAGAGGATTTTTCTTAATCTCCCACTTGTTTATGAATGTTTGATAAAGGGAAGGGAGGTCATGCATGCTGTTGGGAGTTAATTTTTTGAACCATTTCTTTGCTTTTCCTACTAGAATTTGGGCAAACATCCTCATTTTTATAGTCTCTTCTATTTCTTAGTAGTCAAAGGCATAATTGATTTTTTCTACATGTGTGTTGGGTAGTGGTAGAGTTAGCTCCAGTAAAGTGAGGGATTTTGGATTGGTAGTCATGTGGAAAAGGCAGTAAAGGTTGGGGTACCACTAGGGGGGCATACCATGCTGTCATGATGGGAGGTAATGGAATCCAAGGAGGATTTACAATAGGAGGGTTTGTGAGAGGAGGTGGAGGATGAAGTGGAGTGCTTTGTACAGTGGATGTATGAGTGGGTGTGGCAGATGTACTTGGACCAACAAACTGATTTTGAGCAGACTTGGAATGGAAAGAGTCGAAGTGTTGGAGAAGCTGAAAAAAAAGGAGGAGTGGAAGGAGAGGCTTCTCTACTAGGACCCTGTTGTATGCTGGTGGGCTCAAAAATTGTCTAGTCTATCCCACTTTGAGACTTAGTTTTGAATATTTTTCTTTGATGATGTAAGTAAAATTGGGTATCTTGCAAGGCTATGATATGTTTAGGGACATAACTTTCTCTATGAATTTTTCTAACACTAGTTGAATCTTTAGTTCTAGAAGTTTTCCATGAGATATTTTATGGGTCATCAATTATGGTAGGAGGGTTTGGGTCAGGGTGAGATCCGGTGCTGATACTTTGTGAAGCTAGATTTCAAACCCAATCATCGAGAGGCTGAAATTTTATGACTATTTTTGAAAAGACAGACCTCTCTTAATAATCACTGAATTCACATAGTGTGTTACTAGGATTTTAAACTACTTAGGACTGATTTGACACAATCCCAAAGGATTATATGAGAACTAGTGGATTTAGTAGGCCTACTGGAGGCCAGTGGAGTCACCAGGTGGATGATTTTTACTGTTTTTAGAGTTTGTTTGTTTTCCACCATCAACAATTTATAAAAACCAATCTAGATATGTTTTTTTCATTTTATGAGTTTCTTTATGTAACAATAAGGTTTTCAATGGGAGTTCTCCAGTTGAGTCATCATTTTGCTAGTATGGTGAATAAATTAGATACTACTCTTGGCTAACACTTGATTTTCTAAGTTTGATAGGGGATTTTTTAGTTTTGAAGGAATATTTAAGCTGTTACTTACTCACGTCCCACTGTGATTGCCATTATGTTAGGTCCCCATAATTTGTTAGATTGGAAAGAAAAAATGAATAGTGGTAACATCAAAGCAATATTTCGAGACCTAGGACCTAGCCTTCCTGGACTTAGAGAGGGCTCTCTCTATAATTATGAGAAAGATGTAACTTTGTATGATTTTAGGGTTTTGATTTTAGTCTAGTTATAAGGATTATGGTTTGTTTTTTTGTTTGTTTGGTTGGGTAGGTTGTCAAGTAGAACATATAGAGTAAGAGAGGTTTAGACCATTGGGCTATGGAGTCTATAAAAGGTCTTGAAAATTTTAACAATAGGTCAATGGTGTATCACAAGGCAAGTCTAAGAAGGTCAAATGGATCTAAAAGCTTATGTGAGTGAAGTGAAAATCAAATTGTGAACGTAGTAGGTGCAAAGGGCAGTTAAGAATCCTTTGAAAAATACTTTAACAAGAATGACCTTTAAAATCACTATGCATAAAGAAATAACCAAAGACAGGGCATACCAATAACTTCTTTGACTAAACCCTAGCAAGTAAACATTAAGGCAACAATTCAATGAACCATAGAGAGCAAGAAACATGTAAGTCCTCTAGTGATTTCACCTTCAGGCAAAGAAAAAAATTTAAGATAAAATATAGTAAAGATCAAAGAGAAACGAACTCCTAATTCCTTAATCAGACTATAGAGACCTTAAAAGCAACCATTTAAGATGACCAAAGGGTAGGGAAAACCATAGACCTCTTTAGCCATACCTATTTAGCAATACTTCAAAGTAAAAGACCTCAAAAACAATGTTTAAGTTATATCAAAGAGCAGGGCTAACCATAAACTACTTTGAAATTTTCTTCATTGAATCATTCTTAAGATAAACCAGCTAAGTGGAACTAGAGATCATTCAAGAATTCTCTAATCTGACCTAGTAGAGTAAATCTTACAAAAAATGGAAGCAGATAGAGCCAATGTGCCTCTAAACAACATTTCTTAGCCTAAAATTTTTGTCCTACTGCATGTGAAAGATGAGAAAAAATGATAACATAAGAAAATAAGTAATGAATAAGGAACACATCACCATTAACTATGCTCATGAATCCTACAAGTGAGCCTGCTCCATTGTCAAGCAAATCAAGCCATCCACAAAAACCAAAGCCAATTTATCTTCAATATCCAAGTCTATGTATTAAGTCTTACAATCAACCAACATGTAAAATGAGGCCTCCATGCAGTATTTAACTAGCAAGGAGGACCAAAACCCTAACTAGGGTTTCCAAAATGTCATTAATACAACATAAATGCCATTTTTTTCCAAAGAGAGCATGCAAGGCCCAAGGCACAAAATATCTAAGCTAATAAATGCAAAATAACTTCAAACATAAATTCTCAGCTAAATCTAGAGTGATTTGCCCAAAAAACCCTCAAATATATATTTTCAATTTTGTTGACTTTGCAGGCAAAGGCGCAACATTAAGGTCCAAGGGTGTAGTGCATGCACTAGAGAAATTGCATGTTTTGTAACCAAGATTTGGAGGTCTTCTGGTTGTCCAAATGAGCTCCATGATAGCTCATTCGAAAGATCGTCTAGTATAATTTGCAATTAGTTTTCTGGTTGGACTCCATTTACCAACTCAAAAACTCAGACTCCTAAAACTGCTTAGGGTGCAACGCCAGCTTTGAAAATAGGGCAGAAAGGTAGTTTTGTGGGTGTTTTTGGCACTTTTGGACGACCAAATATGCTCCAAATGATCTGAAATTTTGTGTGGGTGATGACCTTGACCTGATGAATCCAAAAATTTAAACCATTTATCCATATAGGGTGCCTAAAAAAATAGCACAACTCCAGTGGCGCTGCGCCCTTGGCCCTCCAAAACAGTCAAAAACCAAAATTATCAAAAAGTTTCCAAAATATGAATTTTCCTTGCTTATGGTGTTTGGGATGCCTGTAGGGATGCATCAACAAGGATTTCAAGGTTTTCTTTGTCCTTAGCCTCCTTCAGGGATTGAAATTTAACAAGGGCTCTTTTGAGCTTGGCCCTTGAAATTTTGTTCCTCAAGGCATAATGTTTGGCCATTTTCTTTTGGAGGTCAAGGTCCCTCTTTGTCTTCTCCAACTGACCTTCTAAGTGTATGTTTTCTCTCTCTAGCCAAGGTTCCTGATCATATTCCATTTCCATGGCAAGTAGCTCACTTGGAGTGAGCTGCTTTGCCAATGCTATCTCTTTCTCCTTCTCCTTAGCTAAGGCATTCTTCAAGCCAATTGTCCTTGGCCTCTTCCAAGGAAGTTACTCTTCCTCTTCTTCAATGTCATCAGGAGTGTCCAAGACCTCTTCTAGCGTTGCCTTTGTCTTTGCATCCTCTTTCTGAGCTCTGATAGCTCTGATCTCATAAATAGCGTTCTGTGCCTGTAGCTTCTTGTTTTCAACTTCATAATAGTGAATCGAATTCCTAGCCATACCAGGATTGGCTTGCAAGTCTGTAATTTGGGCATATTTGCTTCTGAGCAACATGCTTGAGATCCTTGCCTCATTTTCATCATCACTGTCAAGGTGAATGAGTTGAAACTCTTGTTCAATCTCATGTTTGTCTTCTTCTTCTTCATCAATGACCTTTCCTTTGCCTTTGTCAACTTGCTTAGTTGATGTAGAAGGCATGGCCCCTTGCCTCTTAAGGGTAGCAAACACATGCCTATTTCCTCTTTGGTAGGTCAAAGAAAGAGGTTAAATGTTACTTATTTGAGTTCCATATGTATTATTTCCATCATTTCCGTCATATTCACTATCATCATGGCTCTTATCATTACTGCTCTCATGGTTGCCATATTCATTGGTATCATCATTTCTATCATGGCCTTTTGACCCACTGTCATCATTAGTGCCAATATCATCATCGTCTTCTATTTTAATGCACTCTGTTTTATTAGTGGCATCATCCTCACTGATATCATTTCCCTTTTCCTTGCTGCTTTCTTCATGGCACTTTTCCTCACTTCCTTTTGCATCATTACTGCCATCATGTTTACTACTTTTTGCACTGCCCTTATCACTATTTTCTTCATTGACTTAACTCTCATGTGTTCTGCTGTTGCAATGCCATAAAGGCTTTTTGAGCCACTATCAACATCCTCACTTATATTTTCCTCATTGGCATCCTCTTCCCTGATATCCTCTTCTTTGCTTTCTGCTTCACCAGTATCAGCTTCATTGCTTTTAGACACACTGGAATTTTCTTCACTACTTGATTTCTCATTGTTACCTCCCTCATTTGCATTAGCCTCATTTTCATTTGCTTCACTGATGTCTTGTATTTCTCACCTATTTCCATCATTATTGCTTCTCTCTTCCTCATTGACATCAACTTCATTTTCCTTATCCTCACTACTTGGTGTTTCATCACTATTTGCCTCACTTTCATCATGCTTACTGCTATGTGCCTCACTACCCCTTCTTCACGGTTTTATTCTTCATTATTTCTTGATTCATCATTGCCCTCTCCCTCATCTTCATTTGATTATTGATTGTCATTTCCCTCATTATCTGAAGCATTGTGAGAGGGTGATGAAGGAGGGTTGTCCTAAGGTGAAGGAATATGTGTGGATGGTGAAACATGATCAGCAGGAGATGATGGAGGAGTAGGGACAGGAGGATGAGATGATGAAGGCATATTTTGTTGAGGATGGGCTTGTGGATTAGTGAACACCTCATGGGCAATGAAAACCTCCCATGGAATGCCCTTCTACTACAATTGATGCATAACAACCATCTTGATTAGTGAGTGGTGGAAGAGGCTTTGCATATGCTGAGGATAGTATATCTTTTATATAATATAGGACATTTTATCAATGCTTCTGTAGAGGTAATAGGGTAGATGCAACATCCTCACCCTAGTAAAATTCATAAGCAGCCTAATGTGATAGGAGTAAATCTTGGAGAACCTTCCCTCACATGTAAAATATTTCATGATAATTCTCATCAAAGGTGCATATATCTACAGCAAATGTGAGAAAGGAAATATGGATTTGCAGTGGTCTTTGTATCTAGGATTTAGGTAGGGTTTATAGTACCTCATGTCAAGACTGGCCAGTTTGAACCATTTCTCCCCTACAATGGGTATGCCTGTGGCATTGGTAATAACATCTGAAGATAGCTCAAAGGTGACCCTTGCAAGGTTAACTTTTTTTTCATGCAATTTAAGGATAAAGAGTCTAGTAAGCTCAGGGTGGTTTTGCACCTACTGTACCTTTTCACAAAAATCATAGCAACCTACATGTTGGAAGCAAGAAACAGTCATGGGAGATGCCATCAGCTCTATTGTGTGGAGGGGTTAAAACCTATTGATTTTTCCACCTTTGTGTTCATGCCTCCTTGGCATTTGGCCTTCTCCTTCACTATCACTGTCTCCCTCTCTTGACATTTTGAAAAACTATTCTTTGAGAAAAACCCTAGGACTGCAAAATAGAAATGAGATGAAGGGATGGTAGAATGGTAGCCTTTAGAAGTGAATGAGATGGATGAGTGAGGGTGTAAGTATATAAATGTGAGTGAGAGGCAAAACTCAATCACCACCCTTTGTTGCTTGTTTAAACTCTGCTTTGGCACACCTTGTACTAATGACAATTTGATATGAAGGAAGGGAATGAAATTTTCAATATTTTTGTAATGTAATGGATTGATTTAGTGAATGGAGTGAGTGTAGGCACAGCCTTAGGTGAGTGAATAACCTCCAACAATGTAACCCTCTGTTTGTCACTAACTCTCTTTTGCAGGTAGATGAATGAGGCTTAATTAGTGATTTTACGCATGAAATTTAGGTTATCTCCTTAGGGTTCCATTCCTTTAATCAAATGATAAAAAAGAAATTTAGAGAGGAGTTGATGTCCTGTACTTACCATTTAGCATTTCTTGGAAAACCGTTGGCGATGACTTGGAGAAAATTTGAGGGGTTTTGAGTGTTGAAATGGTGTAGGAGGCTCTCCTGGCCAAGTGCTCAGCGCTGGAGCTAAGGGCACAATGTTCAGTCCAAGTGCACACTGCCAAGGTCCTTTTACCGGGTCTGTTGGGAAAGATTAGGCAAGGGAGAAGTGCCTTGCCAAGCGTTCAACGCCTTAAGAAAATGCATGGGGAGATTTTGCCAAGGGCGCAGCTCCCGACTCCAAGTGCGCAACGCCGACCTAAGGGTGCAACGCCACAAAATTTTACTCATTTTGAATTGAAAACTCAAACCTTTTTTGCTCCTGAATTCTTCCAACCTTTTGCAAATGAACAATGAGTTGTAGAAGTGTTATATGACCTTATATAGACTTAAGGGTTTAAATTTATCTTTACAACCCACTTTCCTAATGTTTTTAAGCCTTTTTTACTTTTCACTCATATTCCTTTGTCACTAACTCTCTGACCTTTTTGATTTGCAGGTGACTTAGATCATGAAGTCCACTCTTCTTTTTGCTCATTTTCAGTGATGTTATTTACACCTTTTCCCTACAGGTTTGCTTGAAAACATTTAAGTGGCTCTTCCTTTTGCTCCTTGAGAGTTGACATATTCATTTTGGCCCTTTGGGTTTCAAACACAAAGTAACACCTTCAAAACTCTCCTTTTCCTGCACCATGGAATTCAAACCATGCTTTTTACCTTCTTTGGCCACTTCTGATTTGCAGGTGCCTGAAAAAACTGACTTAGCTTTCTCTTACTCCTTGGAGCATGATAAATTCACTTCTGACAATCTTAGGATTTTACATAGTAGCTACATTCTTCAAAACCTCTGTGGTTTTTATCACAATACTAAAGTTATATTTTTCACCTTTTCTCACTAATGCTCTTTTAGGCATTTTTCCCCGTAGGTGACTGAAGTGATGAAACTTACCTTTCCCTTGATCTTGGAGACTTAGATATGTTTATTTTAACAGAGGAGAAATTTCAACATCTTCTCTTATCTTCATTATGAGGTATAACTCAATTTCTTACCTTCTCTGACTAACCTTTTTACACTGTCTATATGCAGGTTTGCTAAAATGATGAATTTGACTTCCCCTTTGCTCATTTTGTCTTGACAAGCTCATTAACACACCTCTAGGAATATTTCTCATAGCAGTATCCTCACAATCGTTCCTTTATCTGCACTATGGAGCTCAAACCATATTTTTATCATTTTGGCATGATAAACTCCTTTTGACCAGTATGGAAACTAATCAAATAGTGACATCTTCCAAATCCTTTTGATTTCATCATGGAGTTTGGCTTACCATTTTACCTTCTATGACACTTCTGATATGCAGGTGATTGAGAACAATGAGTTTACCTTTCTTACTAATACTCTTTATATCTTTTCCCTTTGAGACAATGAGACATTCACCTTTGAAAACTTTGGGATGCTTGCACACATCAGCACCTTCACAATCTTTCTTTTGCTATCATCATGGAGTTCACCTCTTCATTTCACCTCTCCTGGCCACTTTACCAAAAACTTAGGTGTCTGGAGTGTTGGGTGTGGAGCCTGATTATCTTGTTTATTTGGTATCACAACGTTGGACCCCTATGACTTTATGGAGCCCCCCCTGGCGAGGGGGTTTCGAAGGCAATGCCCCTGAAGCTAAAAACAGATGTAAAATTTCCTTGTAAAAGTATAGTAATTTCTAGTCAATCTGGGCCTTTCATTAGGCAGATGATCTAACAGTAGAATTTATGTTTATTTTAGGGTTTTTTTCCCTAGAAGGCAACTCCTCGCTTGTATGAGGGTATTGTATTGCAGCTGTGTATTGTATGTGTATTCTCAGAGCGAGAAATAGATAGGGAGACTGTGAGAGAGAAAAGGGAATATTACAACGGATCTGTTGTAGGTTGTGTCTCTTCATTTTGCTGGATAATAGAAAGGAAGGATTGGCTGTTCGGGGTGGACGTAGCCCAAACTGGGTGAACCACGTATATCTGTCTCTCTCTGGTTTTATGTGTTCTGTGTGATTCTGTTTTTTGCATATTTTATGTGTTTCATTGCTCTATAATATTTAATTTTCTAACATGGAGTGCTTTAAGATGATCATCAGTATTTTCTTATAAGTTCTCTATAGCCCTTTCAAGTTCGTTCATTTTTGTCTAGTTCACCTCACCTTTTTCCCTATTTCATCAATAATATTTGAAAGAATTTTCTTCATGTTTTGGCTTTGTGTGTCTCCTCCAGGTCATTTTCTGCAAGTGGTCAGTGTTTTGACATTTAAGTGGGCCATTCAGCTCAAAATCTCAGTTCTCCTTTCAAGACCAACTTGTTTCTAACCTTCTTCATTTGTAGTTTATGATTTGATAAGACAAACTTCTTTGGAAACTTTCTAACAAAGGAAAATTAGTGCCTTAAATACCTAATGATGACCTTCAACAATGTAAAACCCTAATTGACCTAGTGGTAGGATTCTTTGACCTGGTCTTTGATTGAAAATTGGCTTGGAGTCATCAAGTGTAAAAATAGAGTCTTGACAAAGTGGTGTTTTGAATATCCAAAATCCAATGTACTTGATTTATCTAAAGAGCCTACAGAGATAGTTTTGAGACCACAAATGCTTGAGGAACCTGGTGAACATGTGGAGGAATAGGCTTACAGGTAATCCTAGATGTAAAGTGGAGTCATGGGCAAGGGAAAAACGAAGTGATGAGTTTATAAGTAGGAAAAAAGGATTGATATGAGTGGCACAAACCCATAAGGAGTCTTTAACGAGTGGCAGGGTGACCATGAAATGACAAGGTTGATAGAATAGTGAAAAATTTTCTATAAGGATAATGAATGCAGTGAGATTTCTAAAACTCACAATATTCAGGGAATTTTGTTTTTAGAAATCTTGAACCAAACTATAGTCATCTACAGATAGTAAAAAAATACTAATGACTGACAAACTATAGCAGGCCACCCTTTACCAAAATTTGGGAGTGGAAGAGACACTCCTCCTCCTCTAGATCTTCTGGTTCCTCCTTTTGGATCTCCGTGGTGGCAACTATGGCATTGGGCTCTGCATCGATAATCTGCTTCCATTTTCTATTCCCCTTGTCAGGTTATGATTCAAAGTCGGAGCATGCACTTGATTCAGAAGCCTTCATCTCGGCCACCAGTTATTGGTTGGCCTGACAATCACTTTTTTTGTGAGTGGAGCTCTTATGGAACTCACACCACTTTCCCATGTCCTTCTTCATCTTCACGGTGTTGTTCTTTGCTTTCAACTTTGGCAGGTTGTCTTGGGATGTCATGCCTTGGCTTTGTCTTTTGTTTTGTGGTTTGGGCCACCTTTCTCTTGCTTTTGATTCACAGATCCAAAGTATCGCTTCTTTTGTTTTAATCTCTGCTCAATCTTGGAAGCATACCAGTATGTCGTACCAAGCGAGGAGATGTCGAGGAACTCAATTTCTCCATGAATGTATCTGTGCCTACAACTGCAGTACTTCAGCACCAAATGTTTCTCTGAATCTTTGATACCCAAATTTGTGTGCAGGATATGGAACAGATTCATCAGCTGATGCACATCTTGATCCCTTTGTTGCCGCAACATAGTCCAATGTATGTACTTTTCCTCATAGCTCCCCACAAGATAATATTGTTCCTTGATGGCATCTTGGAAAGCATTTCAAGTGGGTACAGCTGAGAACAGAGAGGGTTCCCCCTCGTCCTTTTTCTCATAGTAGGTTTCCCATGAGTCCTTGGGGGGCAGATTTAAGGAGTGCAAAAATAATCTTCTCTTGATCAGAAAAGTCATGAACTGAGAAATATCCTTCTAATATATTAAACCATCTATCTATAATGTCTGCATCTATTTGGCCCTCAGATATGGGAATGTTAAATTTTACTTGTACCTTAAAAGTAGTTGCGCCTCCAAAGTGGCTGATGGATGTAGATGCACCGCCGATGGGTAGTCATTGAAGGATCTGGACAAAGTTTTCCATCATCGCATTCCTTTTTTTTTGAAGGGCCTCCTTGAGCAATATTTTGATAGGATATCCTACTCCCTTGTATTTCTCTTCATCCCCCATGAGTGGCCATCGGGGTTTGCGAGGCTGATCTTAAAAAGGTTCAAACAGATTGAGCCCTAACTCCTTATACCCCGACCTCGTTGGGGACATGCAAAGAAGGATCAAGAAATATCAAACTGCTCTGATACCACTAATCTGAATTTATGCAGGAATTCAATAGAATACACATATAACCATAAATACAAATATGCAGTAAAAATAACACTTCATTTCATTAATATCAAAGAACTGAAACTTATTTACAGACATAATGGAAATAAACTAGCTAGGGTGTGGGTAGCTTATCTATAAGAAGAGATGTGGCAGCTACATGCCTTTGAAATGTGTTAAAATGAGTCTTGAGGGCCTATTTATTATTGAGAAACAATGGATACCCCTAAACATCCAAAAACCTAACCCTAGGAGATGAAGTGTTAAAACTATGGGCCCCGTTTGGGTAAATTGGTACATCAACTTCTCGGGGACATAACTTTGGCATATGATCTCTGTTTGATGCAAACAATACCTCATTAGAAAAATCTATCCGAGGAATACAACTTTTGGTGTGAGAAAAATCAAAAGAAGTTCCATGTTGCTCCCACTTTTCCCAAGAAACTTCGTTTAGGGCCTCAAAACGGCTCCGGAAGTTCAGGACTCGAAAAGCTGCTAAAAATAGTAAATTGTGCTACAATTAAGGACAATAAAAAATTTAAAGAAACAATGGTGGGGCTCAAAGTGGAATAGGTGAGTGGTCACCAATATCCACCTAGATCAAACCAAGCCAATTTCTCAATTTGCATGTACTTAATCGATCATAACGTAATACAATTTTAATTCACAAAATCAAGAAATAAAATTTGTTCCTGTTATTTTATGAAGAATTCATATCCTAATAGGGTGTTGTTGTGTAAACCAAAACATAAACCTAATCAAGAATACCTACAAACATTACTAACTACTATAGAATGTTTTTCACTCTAGAACTTCAAAAGGTGTGTGTGAACAATTTTATGAAGTCTTTGGACATAAACCACAACCATCATGTGCTATATCCTAAAATATTTCATAATTAGAACATGGATTAGATATTCATGTCCTTTATTGGGATGCACTGAAGGTACTATAGTTTTAGTTCATTAGAAGTGTAACATCGAGATTTAACCCTTAAACTATTTTTTTTCTTTTAAAAGGGGATTATGCATTTAATTTTTTTTAAAATGAGATTAACAAGTAAATTTAATCTAGTAATGAACATGGTTTATTTATTTTCTTGAATAAATAATTATTTATGTAATCGTTTCCATAAAATTGATGATAAAGTATTCCAATGTAATGTTCCAAATGGGGAAGAATAAGCTCAGTAGGGAATATCTTAGGATATTCCACTATGGGATCAAAAAATAAGGAAACAAACCAAAAAATCTAAACCAGAGATAGACTAAAGGGGCTTTCACTAAATGTGCCACCTCTAAAGAGAGGGTGAGATCCAGAGGCTACCTGGCCCATTTCAGACTCTCTCTATAGAAAATGGGTGTAACACAAAAAGGGTGGAAATAACACACTAATATTGGATTTTGCAGCCCTTGGGATCATATGATCTACTGATCTAAAGAATGGATCCAAAAGAGGAGCAAAAACCAAACAAGGAAGAAGCGAGAAATTTCCTCTTTAGGAAAATCAACAAGAGGCTCAGTGAGAACACTGTATAAGAAATTTGGTGCAAAAATAACATAGGTCAGGGAATGGTTCCCCTATATTATGATATTTGGGACTTATGTTATGAATTTCAGGTAAAAAAAATGAGTTTAAGGCCTTTAAACATATCTCCCACGAAGCTAACTAGCTAAAAATCAGCTAAAGAGAAGAGTTGTTGCAACAAGAAAACCCAGCTACCAGAATTGCGTAGTTTTGCCAAATAATCAGATGAGGTCAGATTAAAATGTCCAAATCTCAGTAATATACAGCAGAACAGAAATATAAAGGATTCTTCCTTCAATCTACGGCAAATTATATGAACAATAGAGCATAAATTCTTCAGGAAAGACAGCTCTAGCATTTACAAAATTGCAGAAATGAATGGACTGCGTCCCTCTAACTGTGCTTCAGCAGTTGAATAATGGAAATCAGATATATGGCTGATGTATGGTTGTAACATCAGATCCAAATCCATACCAGATCTGGAAACTACTCAGCCTCTTTTACAAGTCCCCTTTGGGGTTTTAACAAAATAATGCACTAGAAATTGTAGATCTGAATTTTAATACATGGAACTACAGAAAATTCCAGAAATAGCTGAAGATGATTTTTATTAAAATACATATCATATCTGAGCAATAGATATCAGCAATATACAATGTGAATCTTCAAGATGAGAGGCAAGCCTCAATCATGTGAGATTAATTACAAAGGTAAAATCAAATAATACTTGTAGCAACACATGAAATAACGCAATACCCAAAGGGGCAGCACTGTAGCTTGAACCCAATATGACAATAGATGAAATGTACAGATCTGAAATCAAGATACAAGAGTGAGATCCTCTTCTGGGTGGTCACAAGACACCCTCCCTAAGAGAAATCTCCTCCAAAACAACTAGATCTTGCAGATCTAGTTCACGACTTACTGCAACTCGCAACAGCTGCAAAACCCTCAACAGGATCAGCGCTGCTACTAGAGGTGCAGGTTGGCCAACAATTCCAGATAGTGGAAAATGCAGTACAATGCCCTCCAAGAGCTTCTCAAGGAAGGGAGGAGAGTTCCTAAATAGGAAATCCTCTCTTTCTCTTGCTAAACAGCGCAAAGAAAGAAGTTTCTCAAGCAAATCGAAATTCCAAATATGATCAACAACCTTTTCATGAGCCTCTACCTCCTATTTATAACTTGGAGTCTTCTTGGAAAACCCTAAACCACCTAAATTGAGCTAACCCTTTTCACATTAGACCCTTCTTCTAGAACTACATTGGGTCTTCAAAATGGCTTGATTCATGTTCACACACAAGTGGTTTTTATTGAGAAAGCCCTAATTTGTCTCTGTTCACACTGGGCACTAATTTATTCTTGAGTTTTAGGAGTTTTTCATGTACTCCTTTCCATTTTATTCATCAATACATAGGATTAAGACAAAATTAAATGTTCCTATTAGCTTGGGTTAATTAGGAACATTATAGTCGTCCCCTCCAAAATTGTTGCTTGCCCTCAAGCAACTGCAAGGTGAGTGCTGCAAAATTTCCTCCTTGGTGACACCAACATAAGATAAGCCCCCTCCATAGACCAAGTGCTCACCAATCCATCCATTTCTTGCTCCTTCAATGTTCTCGTGGGATACAAATAGCTCATCCCATAAGGAGACAGTAAATCATATGAAACAAACATGGTTTTGCCTCATGCTCGCTCTGGAATATGAAATAGAAAATACATGGAGAGTGGTCCTCTCATGAGGCACATGCCATCCTTCATTCTTGCTGCCCATGCCATATCACCATGGATGAAATTGTGATGCATGTTTTGTGCTTTGGGGCAGCACTCTTCTTTTTGAAAAATCTCCCTTTTTCCTTCTCAAGGGAGTGGCTCAAATCAGAAATTTTTTGAGCCCAATATTGGCCAAGAGGCTCACATGATCTATCATTCCTCCTTGGAAATTTGGCCTGCAAAAACATGGTGTAAGAATGCATGAAATTAGAAATAAAAACATGTGTAACATGATCATGTTCTTCACCAATAATATTTCTCCAACTAAGGGAGAGGTGCATGGTTCCATTCTCCTCCTCAAGGGAAGGAAGAGTGGGCTGATTCAACCCTCCCAAGGAGTCATGTTGCTGATCCATCGCTACATGGCTCATGCCTCTTTGACAACGCTGATGTAGCCCTCTTTCAAATCTCTCCCCATGCTGCTCCAAACCATAGTATAATAGGTGGCCATCCCACCACCTTCTTGTTGTAGCAAGCTTCTCCAAAGCTTGAGAATAGTGGAGGATAATGGGTGTTGGCTTAATGTGATTCAAGCAACACATGTCATGCTCTAAATTCTTCCATGTGAGGGAGTTCCCTACATGAAATAACTTCAATACATGGCCCTTTGTAAAAAGAAACAAGATACACAATGAAGCAACCATGCAGTATTCTATCCTCCTCTTGAAGCATGAATTGATATGGGAGATTCCATCCACCATGATCACGTTCACCCAATGTGTCATCCCTCCTCTCATGCATGGGGCATCAATATCATGATATGAACAACTCTCCTTATGCCAACCCATGAGAAGATTGCAATTTTTCCCAAGCCCAAGTACATACAAGATTTTGAAATGCATCTTAAACAAAAGTAAATGTATGGACATGGGATTCATCATGTGGTGTCCATACCTCTTCCTTTTCAAACCAAACACCCATGCCCTCTTCTTATGCAGCCCTCTCTTGAAGTACGAGGCATGTGACAAGAAAATCAGATATTTTGGGGAGTGTTTAAACTCACACAACAAAACCCAGCGCGGGCTGTCATTTTCATGCATCAAATCTGAATGTTGTAAGTGGTTCACAAGCCACTTACTTGCTACTCCCTTCATCCCACCATGGCTGAAAGTGAAAATTATATTTGGTGCCTTGGGACAGCACCCATCATGGTGTAGAATCTCCCTTAGCCCATCAAGGGAGTGGCCATGTTTGAGAACAACCTTGGCCCATAGTTGGCCATGAAGCTTGTATGGTATCACACTCCTCTTGGGAGTCATGGCCTGCATATACAAAGTAAGAGAATGCATGCAATCATAAAGGAAACTGTGATTTTCATAGGCATGGTTCTTACCCAAAGTCTCCCATGTGGTATTGGCCTCCCCTTTGAAAAGAGATGGCATTGATGCACAAGGTTGAGGGGACACTTTGCTCTTATGCTCATCATGAGAACTCCATGGTGGAATTCCCCCAAATAAGGAGACATCAAGGCATAGAGTGGATTGAGGATGTGGGTGGATAGATTTGTCCTCATCTTTGTTGCATAAGTCCTCTTTCCCTTTTTTCCCTTCCAGCCCTTGAAACAGAGAAGGGTGTTTTCTCTTCTTCTTGAGATGCTCTTCCTCCTCTCTTCCTTCCTCTATCATCAAGATCTCATCATTTGACAATGATGGTACATGCTGCTCAAGAGCTCTATGTGTGAGATCTTGTGGAACTCCTTGCAAGTGTGCAATAGTTTCCTCTCTTGGAACAAGTGCTCCAGCTTCATCTTCATGAGGTGTTTGAGGTGTTTTTGCTGTGACTGCATTATGACCTCCTATCTTCTCCTCCTCTCCAATAACTGAAATTGCCTCATTATCAACAAGAGACCTTAGATCTTGGTCATCTAGTGAAGGAGGAGTCTCCATGCTTCCTTCTTGAAAAGAGTTCCCTTCATTCAAAGGAGATATTTCCCTAGGCAAGGCATCAAACAAAATCACACCTTCTTTCTTCTTCTTCATGAAGAAATTAGTGACAGAACCTTGAAGCTTAGGTGATATGGCTGAGTGCACATATCCATGAGATGAGGATTCAGAATTTTCCTCATGTATAAATCTTGTAGATCTGATAAGAAGTTCTTCTCTTTCTTGAAACTCCTCGGGAGCTTCACTGCTTCTTCTTCCTTCTTCTTGAAAGGCCAAAGGGCCTCTTATTGTGACTGTACTGTCACCCCCAACATTTTATTTAATGATGGGAAATGCCTCATCCTCAATAGGAGACATTAAATCTTGGTCTTCTCTTGAAGGAGGAATCCCCATATCTTCTTCTTTCTCTTGAAACCTCATAAAGGTTTCACTACAATCCTTTCTCCCTTGAAACCCTCTTTGAGTTTCACTGCATCTTTCTGCCTTCAACTGTTCAACCCCCTCGGAGGGGTTCTCCTTAGATCTGAAGATTGATGAGAGTAATCTCATCCTCTTCATACTTTCTGCTTGCTGCTCTCTACTTTCTGCTTCTGCTTTTTGCTTCTCCTCAGCAATTCTCTGATAGCTTGATCTCACAGGCTGAGCCAAAGATCATGCTCTGATACCATTGTAATGTTCCAAATGGGGAAGAATAAGCTCAGTAGGGAATATCTTATGATATTCCACTATGGGATCACAAAAATAAGTAAACACACCAAAAAAATCGAAACCAAATACATACTGAAGGGGATTTTACTAGATGTGTCACCTCTAAAGAGAGGGTGAGATCTAGAGGCTACCTGGCCCGTTTCAGACTCTATCTATAGAAAATGGGTGTAACACAGCAAGGATGGAAATAAAAAACTCCTATTGGATTTTTTAGCCCTTGGGATCCTTTGATCTACTGATCTAAATAATGGATCCAAAAGAGGAGCAAAAACCAAACAAGGAAGAAGCAGGAAATTTCCTCTTCAGGAAAATTAGCAAGAGGCTCAGTGAGAGTATTGTATAAGTAATTTGGTGAAAAAATAACGTATTTCAGGGCTTGATTCCCCTATATTAGGATATTTGGGACTTATGTTATGAATTTCAGGTAAAAAAAATGAGTTTAAGGCGCTTAAACAGATCTCCCACGAAGCTGACTAGCTAAAAATCAGCTAAAGAGAAGAGTTGCTACAACAAGAAAACCCAACTACCAAAATTGCGCAGTTTTGCCAAATAATCAGAGGAGTTCAGCTTAAAATTTTCAAAGCTCAGTAATATACAGCAGAATAGAAATATAAAGGATTCTTCCTTCAATATACAACAAATTATATGAACAATAGAGAAGAAATTCTTTAGGAAAGACAACTCCGACATTTACAAAATTGCAGAAATGAATGGACTTTGTCCCTCTAAGTGTGCTTCAAAAGTTGAATAATGGAAATCATATATATGACTGATCCATGGTTGTAACATCAGATCCATACCAGATCTGGAAACTACTCAACCTCTTTTACAAGTCCCCTTTGGGGTTTTAACAAAATAATGCACTAGAAATTGTAGATCTGACTTTTAATACATGGAATTGCAGAAAATTCCAAAAATAGTTGAAGATGATTTTTATTAAAATAAATATCAGATATGAGCAATAGATATCAACAAGCTACAATGTGAATCTTCAAGATGAGAGGTAAGCCTCAATCATCTGAGATCTATTACAAAGGGAAAATCAAATAATACTTGCAGCAACACATGAAATAACGCAGTACCCAAAGGGACAGTACTGTAGCTTGAACCCAATATGACAATAGATGAAATGTACAGATCTGAAATCAAGATACAAGAGTGAGATCCTCTTCCGGGTGGTCACAAGACACCCTCCCTGAGAGAAATCTCCTCCAAAACAACTAGATCTTGTAGATCTAGTTCACGACTTGTTGCAACTCACAACAGCTGCAAAACCCTCTACAGGATCAACGCTGCTACTAGAGGTGAAGCTTGGCCAACAATGCCGGATAGTGGAAAATGTAGTACAATGCCCTCCAAGAGCTTCTCAGGGAAGGGAGGAGAGTTCCTAAATAGGAAACCCTCTCTTTCTCTTGCTAAACAGCGCAGAGAAAGGAGTTTCTTAAGCAACTCAAAATTCCAAATATGATCAAAAACATTTTCATGAGCCTCTACCTCCTTTTTATAACTTGGAGTCTTCTTGGCAAACCCTAAACCACCTTAATTGAGCTAACCCTTTTCACATTAGATCCTTCTTCTAGAACTACATTGGGTCTTCAAAATGGCTTGATTCATGTTCACACACAAGTGGCTTTTATTGAGAAATCCCTGATTTGTCTCTGTTCACACTGGGCACTGATTTATTCTTGAGTTTTAGGAGTTTTTCATGTCCTCCTTTCCATTTTATTCATCAATACATAAGATTAAGACAAAATTAAATGTTCCTATTAGCTTGGGCTAATTAGGAACATTACACCCAAGATCCTAGAGTAGTTGGGAAAAAGTAGTTAAAAGATAATTACCTTTTTCTCTGAGGATAAATAGAAAATCCTAGTGAGAAAAAGGGGTTCTGTGATTGTGGAGAAAATCCAAGAGGCTTGAAGGTGAGAGTAAATCCAGAGCTGGTTGGAACCAGTGGAAACTCTACAACCTGAATCTAGGAGTGAAGACTGGATAGAGGGTCTTGAGGTCTACTCCAGAAAAAATGCTTATCTAAGTCCTACTCTTGTGCGGAGCACGGGGGGATTTGAGGACGTAATTTCCTCTCTCAATGTTGGGAGGCTCTCATTAGAATTCTAAAGTGAGATAAGTAACTTAAGAATGTGTTAAGAAAGGCCTGTGAATCTTATTGTCTTTTTCCACATTAGATAAATTGTTATTTCTGAACTTGAGGAAATAGGAAAAGGCAGTAAAACTATCTGTGTGTTATTTTTCTTCAAGAAAGAATTGAATTATGGTATATAGTAGTAAAAAGGAAGTTTATTAGTTATGTACTCTAAGGCAGTTCAATTTCCTGTACATTTTAAACGTATTGTTGAATCAAGAATGATTGCGCTAGTGTAGAAAGAAGTAAATAGGGTGTTAAATGTAAAACTAGAAACAAAGGTTGTGGAAGGGACCGTTAGACTTTCCAGGGTAGGGACCCCACACTGTATAGTTCATCCCCTTTTCGATAAAAAATATTATACATGGACTGTAGGATTACAGAGAGTAACCCAGAAATAGAGATGGTCCATACATCAACCTTATATAGTAACTAAACATTATTTACCAAGAAAATTATAGATTGAATGAAAGATTTCTATGTATTTAAAAAAATAAATGTAATACATGAAAGAAAAACTTAGTAGAAATAAAGATAACTGTAATGCATTCAGATTCAAAATAAGTAAATAAAAGAGTAGCATTTGACATTAACCTGAATAGAAGAACTGCATGTAGGTAAACTAACACAATGAAGATCATATAAAACATAGTATTAAAACATTTTACAAGAATTTAGATATATGTAAAATTACATAGTCGGCACATAGAGAAGGTAGGACTATTCAGTCATTGCTATAGTACTAAATTGTGAATAATGAGGTAAATGATATTCACATAAGTTCATATATGGCGAAATTATAAAAACTCTGTGCCGAAACAAAAAATTCTCAACTATAACATTAACCAAAATTAAGGTAGTTTCCTAGCCAAAAAAAACATTTCAAAATACAAGTTGAGTGAGAAACTCCAGAACACAACTGTAATATCATTGCATGTATAGAAAAACTTATAAATGTTGAAAACCATATACATTAAGCCATTCTCAAGGCTGAAGAATTTATTTACACCATGTATGAAATAAAAGATGAGAACAGAGCCTTTAAGGCTTCCTTCGAAAGTCTATGTTAACTTAGGTTTTATACCTAGAAGCCTGAAGAGCTTCAATTGAATTAAACATTTTAGATACTCATGGTACCTGTGTGTGGAGAGGTGAGGAAGTCACTATTTGAAGGCAGAAATTGTATGAAGGAGAGCGCCATACTTTCAAAAGGGTGAAAAGTCCAAAAGTTACCTGAACGGACAACCGAAAAGGTATCAGTGTTAAGGTTGATGTGTAAAACCCTAGGGTAAAAGTAAAATAAACCTACAAAGGAATTAGACCAAGCTCAATCTCGAAGAGCTCACCTTAGTTTAGAAGCAGGGTTCGGTGTTGACGAACTAGAAACAAGACAACAAAGCAAGTCAATTTGGATTGTCCTCGTATGCCTATATTGTAAACAAAAGATAAATCATTGATGTATTCAAAACTTAGAAAGACAACAAGATTCACCTATAAATGCTGAGGTGAGGACTACTATTTGATTAGCCAGCGCTCTAAGGAAGGAAAACCTTCGCATTAACCTGTATAGGGATGGGCAGAAGAACCCGCCATGAATATTGCCAAAACAATTAGTAGGCATTATAGACTGTGACATAAAAGGAATAAAAGCCATAGAAACTATGCATATAAGTAAACCCTAACAATTAGTATGAAACATGTAAAGATAAATATAAAAATAAATATGTAGATGAAATTTCTGAATTGGAGTTGAAGAACAACCATTCCTTGAATACCTGAAGGTGGTTGAGAAAACTTGGAAATAATTCGAATACCTGAAGGTGGATTAGAAAACTCGGAAATATTTTGAATACTTGAAGGTGGCTAAGTAAACTCGACAGCCATTCAAGCCAAAACCATAACGGGGTCACAACAGCATTGAGTTCCAGAGTAGCAGATCTCGGAACGCTCACACAGACTCGCGGAGGAAAAAATGAAAACAGTTAGGGTTGAGGGGCAGGTCAATAGCCTAACCCTTCCCAAAACACATCATAGCCATTGATCAAAGGGTGAAGAATCCAATGGTGTAACCTGAAAAAGATGTCAGATTCATAGATATATATTAAATCTCAGAAAAATCTATACAGAGATATAGTTAGGGCACATGAAAATAATGTCGATCAATCAGGCAGTAATATCCCGGCTTATGATAGCAACCATATTATTTATGTGAAGTTATTGCATGGTGGCCAACAGGTGGCTAAACCGTCAAGTCAAATAAGCCCATGATAACCCAGGTGGGTGTTAAACTAAATACCTGTTATAGCTTTGTAAACACTACCGAATAACCTTTTTAAAACATAACATTATAATATTAAAATACTTGACTATATCATGGCGTTGCAAAAATAAGGCTAGTAATTAAAAAATCCATATTATTGTGTTATCATAGTATTTTCTTTAAGGTTATTTCAAAAAAATGCACCATGGTGTTTTCTAGTGTAATAGTAAGTGAAGAAAGAAATTACTAATAGTAAGTTAGTTAAAATGATAAGTAGAAATGATTTAAAATATTTTTTTATGTAAGTGAATGTCACAAGTGGTATCATAGCAGCGTTCACATGTTGGGACCCAAATGGGTCACCTGAATAACAAATGTTGTTGTAAAATGTGCACAAAAACTAGAAAGGATACAATGAGAAGGGAATCAACGCACCAAGTACCCAGAACTACTGGGGAATATCATTCCCTATCTAATCTTGAAATGAACCAAAAAATGTGGGTACAACTGAGTGTAGATCAACATCAAAAAACCAGCAGATTACTTGAAGAACAATAGCGTCAAATGAGTATATTGTTGAGTATAGTGCAACCATTACAAGAAGAAATGGTCCGGGTGAGAAGTGACAATGAAAGGATGATGCAAGAGCAGAAGAGGATTCTCAAAAGCCTCTCAGATAGGAAAAATCATGGGATAGTTCCACCAAGCCCTGAAAGGGATACTCGAGAAGAAAGTGAAAAATGATGATAGACTAATGAAAATCCGGAAGGAAGTCATACACAATGGATCAATAAAACCAAAAATTATAATGAAGCAGAATCTGGAAATGTGTCGGATCAGCAAGGGATGAAAAAACAGAAAATGGAACTGCAGGGTAAGTTCTGGAAAATCAAACCTCCTACCTTCGATGGAAAGGCCAAAGTGGTGGCAGAAGCATGGATAATTAACATGAACAAGTATTTTCAATTTTATGAATATAGCAGTAAGCTCAAATTTCACTTGGCTATCTACCAACTGAGGGAGAAAACTACTTTATGGTGGGAGGAAGTAAAAAATGTTCGAGGTATTGAAGACCAGAATGTGACCTGGGATGAGTTCCAACAATACTTCAAGGATAAGTACCTAACAAAGCATTTCCATGATGAAAAATCTTAAGAATTCAATGATTTGAGATTGGGACAATTGTTAATGGACAAATTCATAACCAAGTTCACATCAGTGTTAAGATACGTACCATACCTGAGAGATGAGAAGGCTAAATTTCAATGATTTCTGAGCAGTTTACCTGCCCACATGAAGGAAATAATCGAATTTTTAAACCCAAATACGATGGATGAAGTGATTCGAAAAGAACGAATGTGCTATCAGAAGTCCAAGGCAAAAGGAGAAACAAATAGAAATTGGCCAGAAAAGAAAGGGCAGAAAGACAATTCAAATTTTAAGAGTAGCAGATCTGGTAATTTTAAAAACGCTACAAGAAATTCAGAAAGTAGGTAGTATGGGAGAAATCAGCAGAAGCCAAAATGGCCAACTCAGGAACGACCCACAGAAGCCTCCAGCAGACCAGAACATGGAAAAACCCAGAAACCCCTCTGCAGTATTGGGGATGCAGTGAGACACATTATTATAAGAATTGTCCTCATCATGGGAGAAGCGAAACAGTAACCAACTTGCAATAAGCTTCTATGGTGGCGGATGTTGCTCAAAATATACAAAGAATTAATGCATCTCTTGGAGACCTGCAAGTAGATTACCAGCTGACCATGATAGAACTTGAAGGTAAGCTATTTTCACAAACTGTTTCTATTTTGGTTGACCCTGGTGCCAATTTAAGCTATGTAAACCCCCATATAGTAGAAAAGTGTAAGTTGCAAAGCTAGAAATTTAAGAACCCCTGGATAGTATAGCTAGCCACTAGGTCGAAGAGAAGGGTTAGTGCTAAAGTATCGAACTATTCCTTGGAAATTGGAAATCAATAGTTAAAAGTAGACTTACATATTCTACCTTTGGGTTCCTATGATATACTGCTGGGTATGGATTGGCTAGAAGGACACTGGTCTCTAGTAGACTGTAAAGACAAGATTATTTACTTTAGAGCTGAAGATGGGACATGCCAGGAGTTGCAAGGAATCAAGAAACCTCTGCAATTATGTCCTATCACAACATCCCAGTTGGGTAAATGCATTAGAAAAGGATGCCAAATTTATGCTATTCAAGTGGGATTTGCTAATTCTAAGGATAAGACCCCTATGGTGGAAAATATACCACTGGTACAAGATTTTATGGATGTATTTCTAGAAGGCATACCAGCCCTACCTCCAAAGGGACATATAGATTTCACTATCGAATTAATGCCGGGACAACACCGGTGTCACGAGCCCCATATCGAATGAGTGTACCTGAGTTAATAGAATTAAAAATGCAATTACAAGAATTGTTGGATAAGGGGTATATTTGACCTAGTGTATCCACTTGGGGAGCACCAGTGTTGTTCGTGAAGAAAAATTATGGCACAATGCATATGTGCATGGATTACAAGCAGCTTAATAAATTGACAGTTAAGAAAAAATATCCGCTGCCACATATAGATGATCTTTTCGATTAGGTAAAGGGGGCGACTATATTTTCAAAAATATATTTAATATCTGCTTACCACTAGATTCGAATAAAAGATGATGACATCTATAAAATATCCTTCCGAACTCAATACGGGCACTATGAGTTTGTGATCTTTCCATTTGGATTAACCAATGAACCAACAACATTCATGAGCCTCATGCATGGAATATTTCATCCATTTTTGGATAAGTTTATTATGATATTTATTGACAATATATTCATTTATTCAAGGACCATGGAAGAGCATAAGGAACACTTATGACAAGTACTGGAAATGTTGAGCAAGCATCAATTGTATTCCAAGTTCAGCAAGTGTGATTTCTTCAAAGAGAAAATCCAATATTTAGGCCTTGTCTTTTCCGCTAAAGGCATAGCAGTGGATCCCGAAAAAATAAAGACTATTATGGAATGGAGGGTACCCAAAAAACGTAGTATACATATGTTATTTTATGGGGTTGGCCAGATATTACAGGCATTTCATCGAAGTATTCTCAAATATTTCTTTTCCTATTACATCTCTGTAGCAAAAGGGAAGAATGTTTAAATGGACCAACGAATGTCAGGCTAGTTTTGAACGGTTAAAGAAGTTGCTAACTACTGCCCCATTCCTGAGGGTAGTAGATCCAAATAAGGAATTTGAAGTATGCACCAATGAATGCAAGGAAGGAGTGGGAGAAATACTATCTCAAGATAGTAGGGTCATTGCATATGAGTCAAGGAAGCTAAAATATCATGAACAACATTATTCTGCTTATGATATAGATTTGACAATACTAGTACATGCACTCAAGGTATGGAGACACTAATTGCTGGGAAAAAGGTTTGTGTTGAAAACAGATCACAACAGCCTGATGGTGAGCCCTGGTATTGCACCAAGATTGTTGCAACTCCCTGGGGTTCACCTACTTTACTTTATCAACCCGAGGTTCGTACAAACTTGGAGGTGACAGTACTATATACACAACAGATGCATTTTTCTCATGTCATCCTCTTTTGCTTTACGAAAAGGTGATATTTTTTAAAATATGATAAGAAATAGAAATTAAATTGCTAGAAGGAAATGACAAAAAGGGAACTAACTTAAATTGTAGAAAGGAAATGACAGAAGTGAAACTAATTTAATTTGCAAAAAGGAAATGGAAGAAATGAAACTAACTTAAATTGCACTTAACTTGGTCAATCGACTAAACACACCCTACTCTATCTATCATGCTCCTATCTATGCAGCTATTCATGACCTAATTCTAATTTTAAGAGGTGTTGCTTGCATTTTTTAGAAGAAAGGGGTAAAGGTGCTAATGGAGGGCTTAACCACATGACACAAGGCTTAGAAGTGTGAAATAGGGCTTAGACTTTATTAAAACTTATGATATCACAAAAATCCTTTGGAGTGGGAGGATTTTAAAAGTGCGATGGTAGAATTGTGATGGGAAGACGGTAGTGCGATATGCGATATGCGATATCGCAATTGCAATATCGCAAAGCCGAAGGGGTAGCGGAAGTGTTGTTTGGGAGCGAAATGCGAAATGTGATGGGATAAAAACTGCGAAATGTGAAATGCGATGGGATGATGTGTACATAGGGCTACACTAATATCACAATCGAGGTTCGGAGGTGGAAAGTATTAATGTAAACCAATATAAAATGTGATTTGCAATGAGCAAAGTAAGATAGCGAGATTTTCGAGGAGCAAAGGCGGAGGTCAAACTTTTAATGGTTTTTGTGAATAAAAGGGGTGCGAAAACTGATAAGAAGAGAAAAAGGAAGGAAATGGAGGTGTAATAGTAGTGCTCAAGTTGTGAAGAAAAATATGGAAAACGAAGTAGGGAGGAACCACAGAGCTGCTCTGGGGCTTTAACACTAATTCTTGCAACCAACCCTACTAACTTATGCATAAAGAAATAGACAAATGCGTGAAAATATAGTACAAAAGGAAGGCTGGAAATGGTAATGCAACTATACTCTAATCTCAAAAACAATGAGCATAAATCATTTTTTGGGTTTGTGGGAAGGTTCACCCTCTTTGAGCTCTATTTCCAGAGATGAGAAGGGAGGTCTTGATCCACAACTTTTAGAGTTTTCTCCTCTATTCTATTACTCATAAGCAAATGAAACCTATAGCACCACACTGAAAGCAAAAACTAAGCAGCGATAAAACTATCAGAAGTAGAACTAACTGAATGACAGAAAGCAAAGAACAAGTACAACAAAGAGGCTGAGGCACATGGATTGGGCCCTAACCAACATGCCTAGCTCTCTGAAACTTAAATCAGTAAAATGAAATCATTCTACTCATTTCATGAAAGAATAGTCTCGTACATTTCTCAAAGTTTAATCACTGAGTACAATAATCAAAAGCTCAATAGCTTGCAACAAAGTTCCCAATACAATCGAATCCTTCCTAGCTCTAGCTTTGCTCTATTTATTCTACACGGAAGCTACCAACAACTCCCTTGAAAATAGTGATTGATTCCACTTGAATCCAAGTAAAAATGGATTGAGTGCACTTTGGTCTTTGAGTTTCTTGGCTGCCTCTAGAATTTGAATTGTTAGAGAGAATCATTGGGGATCCTTTGGCTGCCTCGAGAAATCAAGGGCTTCAAGAGAATAGATTAATATTTATTGTCCAATTATTATTAAGAGATAGTAATAGTCGACATGCATTCTATTTTTAGACATGCGATCTATAAATAGACCTTGCACATGCATCTAAAAATAGAATCTCATCTATAAATAGAATTTTCTCAACCATCTATAAATATACTCCTGCTATAAATAGAATTTTCTCAACATTCTAAAAATAGACATACACCTAAAAATAGCCTGCAGGCCCCACCTAGTGTAGGTGCTTAATTTTCACTAGGATCATCATCTTGTTGAATCTCAACACTCCCTCTCAACAAGAAAGGGACTATCCTTCACCCCGATCCTATCTCTATGGTATTATAATTTGCTCCTGTTGAGTGCCTTCGATAGAATATCTGCATCGTGATCTTCCGTAGGAATGTACTAAAGCAACATGATCTTCCCTACACACAATCTCTGATATGATGATACCAGATATCTATATGCTTAGATCTATCATGAAACACAGGATTAATCGAGAGTTTAATGCAACTCTGATTATCACAATGAATCATTTTAGGATCTAAATGAGAGACAAACAAAACAACCAAGATCTTTCTCATCCAGATAACCTCACATGCAGCTTGAATTGCTACCATGTATTCCACTTCCACTGAACTGAGTGCCACGAATCTCTATTTCCTGTTGTACCAAGAAACATATGGAGATTCTATACTAAAAACCCCTCCTAGTGTGCTCTTTCTGTCCGTTGGGCTACCTGCCCAATCTGCATCTGTGAAGCCATGCAACTTCACCTCATCCGTCTGTTTGTACCATAAGGCATACTCATATGTACCCTTGAGATATCTCAGGAAATTCTTTCCTGTCTTCCAAAAGAGCTTCGTAGGCTTAACCATCACTTAACTAAGTTGGTTCACCGCATAGCATATGTCCAGTCTTGTACTTACTAAATACATTAGCGAACCCACCAACTATCAATAGACAGTAGCATCCACTACCTCTCCAGATGTAGCATCCTCTTTCCTCCAATTTCTTGGAAGAGGAGTATCCATGGGTTTTCAGCCCTCCATGTGAAACTTACCTAGTATATCCCTTGCATACTTGTCTTGAGACACAAAAAGTTCACCATCTCACTGCCATATTTCCAATCCAAGGAAATAATGAAGGAGGCCCATATCCTTCATCTCGAACTCCTTTGCAAGGTCCTCCTTGCATGAGTGTATCAGCTACTCATCACCAGTCAGTATTAAATCATAAACATAACGAACAATGATTAAAATATCACCCTCCACCACAATTTGGTATAATTTTGCATCTGCCTCACTCTTGGTGAAGCCAAGCCCAGTGAAATATCTGTCAATCTAAGTGTACCAAGCATGAGGTGCTTGCTTCAGCCCATACAACGCTCTTTTGAGTCTGCACACATGTGACTCGCTGCTGAAGATCTCAAATCCTTTAGGCTACTAAATGTACACTTATTCCTCAATGATCCCATTCAGGAATGCAGTCTTCACATCCATTTGATGAATGTGCCAACCCATCTTCACTGAGAGAGCAAGGATGGTCCTTATGGAAGAATACCGTGCAACAGGTGCAAAGGTTTCTTCATAATCAATCCCCTCAATCTGTGAGAAGTCCTAGGACACAAATTTAGCCTTCTATTTCTCATCATTCCCATCAGTAGCTCGCTTTACCTTGTAGATATATCTTGAACCTACCACTGATTTATCAACCAACCTTGGAACAATTTCCCAAGCATTGTTTTTGACAATGGAGTCATACTCCTCCACCATTGCATCTACCCATGTGGGCTCCTACACTACTTCCTGAAAGGAATATGGCTCAATCACAATAAATTTTCTCATGAGAGCCATGTATCCAGTGAATCGATCAGGAGACTATCTCTATTTGCGCTATGAAGTAGAGACTCCTACATTCTGTGCCACATCATGCTTCAGCCTCTCAACTTTTGTGGTACGCCTTCTGACAGTTATGATGTTTGGCTCTACGTGATTGGACTTCTCCACTCCATGATCCTCCTCCTATGGTTGATCCACATATAGAGACTCATATTTGGGAACCAAAATTTCCTCCTCTGCATGTAAGTCTAGCTCCCTTTCAAAAGACAATTTCATGGATTTCTCCTCATTGAATTTTATATCCCGTTGCACCACAGTAATTATACTATTTGGAAAATAAAGACGATATTTATGGGGTGTTTCTGTGTACTGCACAAATATCCCAACTTCAACAGTCGAATCAAGCTTCTTCCTGGAATTCTTGGTCACATGCACATAAACAGATGAGCCCAAAATATTAAAGTGAGAAACGTCCGATTTCTTACCAGTAAAAGCTTTTTCAGGTGTACTCATGCCAAGTACTCTATGAGGAAAACGGTTTTGCACATAAACCGCAGTGTTGCATGCTTCCGCCCACAAAAGCATTGGTAGGCCCTGATCATGCAGCATCGCTCATGCAACACCCACGATCGTTCTGTTCTTCCTCTCCGTGACCCCATTTTGCTGTGGGTTATGAGGCACTATGAGTTCTCTTCGAATTCATTCTTTGCTACAGAAGTCTTTGAATTCATTCGAGATGTATTCTCCACCATTATCACTCCATAGAGCCTTCACTTGATTCCCTGACTCTTTCTCCTCCAATGCTTTAAACTCACAGAACTTTGAGAATGTTTTATCCTTCTTCTGCATGAAGTAGATCCAGCATTTACGAGAAAATTCATCAACAAAAATAACATAATACCTATGTTTTGTTGTTGAAGCAACCGAGAATGTTCCACACACGTCTATGTGAACTCTCTCCGGGATCACCATAGCACGATTCTCCTTTTCATGAAAGGTGGACTTCGCATACTTCCCCATGGTGCAACCCTTGCATTGATATAACTAAGTAAGTGTTCCCATTGGAATTCCAGTAAATATTTTATGCATGACTTTCAAAGCTCCATGATGAAGATGGCCCAATCGCCTGTGCCATAATTCGCCCTCATCCCGACTCACCACTTTTTCTGCCTTTCCCATATTTGCAGTGTAGCCTTCTACCTCCAGCTTGTAGAGATTATTGACTCGAATCCCTATCCTCTTGGCTTGACCCATTTTTTTATCTCACAGGAAAGCTTTTCCATCACTGAAAACAACATCATAACCTCTGTCCTCCAACATCGCGACTGAGACCAAATTTTTCTTTAGACCTGGAACATGCATAACATTTTTCAATTGAAATGGTTTACCTAGCTCCATCTCAAAGGTAACGGTGCCAATGTTAGTCGCACTGTATCATCCATCATCACCCATCTCTATATGCATTTGGAGATCTTTCTCCTCCAAGTCACTGAAAATATCCTTATCTCCCATCATGTGGAACGAAGTACCACTATCAAGATACCACACCAATCCCATTGCGCTTGATAACAAGCATGTGATCAAAGAGAAATCAAATTCGAATTGCAAGGAAAGGGCCTCACTAGCTGTAGCTCCATCAGCCTTCTTGTTCTTCTTCTTCTGTGGGAAGTTAGTGGTGAGATGCCCATGTTCATGACAGTGAAAACACTTCACCTTGGACAAATCTAGCTTCTTGCCTTTAGACTCGGATTTTGAGTGGAATTTCTTCCCCTTCCCTTTCCTTTCCTTGGTAGCCATATTCATCATCATTCTTTGATGAAGAACCATATCTGGTGTTCTTCCTGAACTCCTCCAGCACTAGATCCGACCACAGTCGTTCCCAATCCAACAGTTTTTCCCGTCCGTTGACAGAGCCTTGATAATGATGCCAACTCTTAGGAAGTCCCAAGAGAGCCAAGCTCACCAAATCATCATCAACAACTATGATTACCACACTCACTAGTTCATCTCGACATTGGAAAAAATTTGTGAAATACTTAGGAATATTGTCGCCATTCTCCATCTTGATCTTTCTGAGTCTATCCTTCAACACCAATTTCCTATGGTTGTTGTTGCTTTGGAAAAGATCCGTAAAATCCTTCCACATAGAAAATGGAGTGGATTTCCCATGAAGGCTTGAGAAAATATGGTCTCGCACACTTTCCAACAGAATCCTTCTCGTCTTCATTACTTTCTTTTTCCATGCGTCAAGTAATGCATCATCTGCGAAGTGGGCTTAAGAACATCACTATCGATGAATTCCTTAAAGCCATTATCTTCAAGAACCACCTCCATCCTGTCTTTCCATGAAATTTAGTTCAAGTTTCCCTCGAGTGCATACTCTATCCTTAAACCATTAAAATCCATTTTGATGTTTACTCAACTGTCGCACCAAGAAATCTTGTAGGAAATTCAAATTGTTTCCACCAACAAAATCAGCTACTGCTTTAATTTTGCAATATTATTTGCTCCGATACCATGTAGAAATTTTAATATAGTTATGTATTGCTTGAATTCTCCTGATCTAACAATTATATGCCAGTGTTAAATACAAAATCCTTCTACTAAAATCTTTGCGGAAATTTAATCGCCAATTGCAAACACATGAAGAAAGATCAATCACACATAACACAGATGTTTTTACCATGAAAGAATAAAGCTAAAAACCCCACTATAATATGTTATGTATATATCATGGATCATGAAACAATATCATACAAAAATATAATCCAAGGGCTCTCAGTACAATATACAATCATCTCACACAATCATACAAACATTGGCAAATACATGAGCCAATTTACTACCTCCTAACAGCCTGCCTCCACTGCACAATCCATGATGATCACAATCCCTGAATGAATGAGATCCTGCCTTGCCTTGACTATGCAATCCTCATTGGAATCTCCAATGTGTGTGTGGTTGCATGTGTGCACCCACTGATGTTACAACAGATAGTCAAACTGTCCCTTTCACCTATTTCTCAACTGGATCTCCACTAGATCTGACATGCATGTAGTTAAAAGTAGTATTTATTCAGTTGCATGTGAGACCACTACTTGTGAATTAATTAAATAATTAATTCACTGCTCTATCACTAGTGTATCTTTAGTTACAACTAGTTACAACTAGTACAACTGAGTTTAACTCACTTAACTGAGTTTAACTATTTTACAACTCACATAACTATACATCCAACTCTGTTACAACTTCGAATCACTCAGTTACAACTAAGTCCACTTGCATGTCCCACCAACCAATCTTAGAACTCGAAATTCCTTCAGCTATCTAGTTTTCCACTTTAGTTAACTAAAATCAAGTGCTTCAAGAGAATAGATTAATATTTATTGTCCAATTATTATTAAGAGAATAATAATCGACATGCATTCTATTTTTAAACATGCAATCTATAAATAGACTTCACACATGCATCTAAAAATAGAATCTTATCTATAAATAGAATTTTCTCAACCATCTGTAAATATACTCTCACTATAAATAGAATTTTCTCAACATTATAAAAATAGACATACACCTAAAAATAGCCTGCAGGCCCCTAGTGTAGGTGCTTAATTTCACTAGGATAATCATCTTGTTGAATCTCAACAGCCCCCTCAAGGGGGTAAAACCCATTACTCTTTTCTACATCCTCCCATTCTCTATCTTATGCATCTATGTCCCTTTCATTGTTCAACCCCAGCAACAAAGGTGGACTGAGCTTGAGACCAACCCATTGGATCTTCTTGGCTTGCATGGCCCTCTTGTATAATGGTACTCTTTCCAAGGCACCCCTCAGTCTTTCTAGAGTATGGTACTCCCTATTCTTGAGGTTGTGAGGGAGGTTGTTCCATCTCCTTTGGCTGGCCATAATGCACTCATCTTCTATCTTCCTAGAAACATCATCAAAGTGGCCTATTACCTGTGTTTGGGTCTAGAGGTAGCTTTGAACTAGTGCATGGTACTTTTCAATCTCTTGATGGTTAAGGATGACTCCAATTGGGCTGAAAAATTTTGGTCTGATATGTAAGGGTTATCTATTTATTCTTTTCATGACCCTCCATATCTCTTTCCTCAAGTGTCCTCATTCATCATCCAAGATACTAGAGCCATTAACTGCATATCCCCCATTATAGAATTGGGGTCCCAAGTATCCAGATTTGTCAACACAAGGTTATGCACATAAAACTATTCCATCTTTTCTTGATCAACCATGTTAGCTTGCTTGTATAAATCCATTAATTTCCTACAATCTTGGAAACGAAGGGATCCATGGGAGGCTAGAGTTTTGATTTGAAATAGGAGCCATTACTCCTTGAGGTATAAAAAATATGAGTCAGTAGGGAATTTGTGCTAAAGGGATTCTATGCACAAGTATGGCATGGTGGCTACCTGTTTCCCTTTTTGTTGCAATTTCTCCTTTAGTGCTATATTCTCTTCCTATGCCATATGTAGTGTTAGTGTCCTGTGATTTGGAAAATTGGAAAGCCAAGTGATAGGGTAACATCAAACCAACTTTGAAGCCCAAGGACCTAGCCTTCCTGGACTCAGAGAGGGATCTCTCTATTTGTGCAAGGGATGTAGATTTGTTTGCTTCTTTTGTATTTGATTTTAGACTAGTTGTTAAGTGTTTTTTTAGTTTGTTTTAGGTTTTTGAGGGAGGAACTGATCAAAGGATAAATAGATAAAAATATTTTCAGATCAACTAGGCTATGGGGTCGAAAAGGTCGAGAAAGCATCAAATGGTGGTCAAGGTATATTGAAGGGCCAATTTGGTCGAGGTAAAATGGATTCTTTAGGTGGAATGAAATGGGATGGACACTAGGTTTTGTGAAGGACAAAGAGTTTTAAACATAAATAGTTTTACAGCAGAAATCCATCTGGTAGGGCTAACCATTAATCAAGATAAATGAAACTTCAAACTAATAGATGCATAAAATAAACATTCAGGAGATACATAGAAGTATAAGACCCTCTAAATTTGGGAAAATCGCATTCAGACTTTGGGGAAAACAAACAAGAAAAACAAATAACTCAATCTATGAAGAGGGAACTCCTAAACATCATAATTTGAGCTATCGGAAACTCTGAACTAAGATTGCAGAGCATAGGCAAAGGGCAAGATTGACACAAGACCTCTTTGGTTCAACTAGGACAATCAAACACTCAGATAAAGGTTTCAGTAATGGGGTTTTGGTTAACTACGAGTAAACAGGGCTTACCATGAATCATACTAGATAGAATACATAATAACCATTAATGAAATTGATAACAAGTTTTTAGGGTATCAAAGAGTAGCTAAGAATTCTTTTGATGTAACTAAGAAAGAAGACAAACATAAAAGCTGTAATGAATCAGGAAACTTGAGGTGCCCCCATGGGCATGTCTCAAATCTATTATTTACTTTCCTACAGCAAGCAAGAACATGAAAATATGTATGATAAATAAGGAAATATAACATATAAGGAACACTATACCATTTACCAAGTCAAGGAATCCTACAACAGTCCTCTTCCACCATCCAAAACACACAATAAATTATCCACTTCATGAGACAAAGTATTGTTTCCAAGCTTGTATAACCATGTATTGCTCTATGACATCAATTTCAACCTCTTGATACAATGAAATATCTTGGAATATATAGGCTAAAGAGTAAGAAGCCATCCAAGAGTATCTAGAAGGCCATTGGCCTATTACAAATATCTGATTTTGTCCTTGAGGCTTTGCAAAGCCCAAGGCACAAAATATCTTTAAAAATATCTTAAAATGCTAAAAAAGGAAGTAAAATTGACTTTTCATAATTGACAATGGCCAAAAAAGGCTTAATGCACATTTGGATAAGCCACTTCAGAAAACTGTCTTTTTTTCCAAAATGCTATAGGAACGTAGCAACAGAAAATTCCCTATCTTGTAAACAACTTTTGAAGGACCTCCCGATGTCAAAACGAGGCCCGTGATGGCTCGTTGGAAATCCCTAGATGTCTGGTTTCTGGAACTATTTGATATTTCCCAAACTGATCCCTAGAAGTATGTCACAAACTAAACTGAGTGGAAAAAATCAAAAAAGTAGCCCTTGCTGAAATGTGAGGCAGAAAGTCAAAAAATCACTGTTTTTCGCCTCTTTGGGGGACCAAAACACCTCGTTTGGATCTGAAAATTTGTGAGTAGCTGACCCTAAATTTATTCCATCCAAAAAAATGAGTTTCATGAGCTGAGGATGCTCCTAGCACCCATGGCAGCGCCTTGAAAAATGTGAAATTATGGCCAAAAAACACAAAAAAAAAAATCTTGTCAAAATTTGCTCAATTTTGGTGAGCAAGCCCCTCATGGGTTCTTAGAAGCATGTATGGAAGCTGAGGTCAACATTTCAAGCCCTGATGTGCCTTTCTCCACTTTTTCTACCGGGCGCCTCTTCCGGGCAGCCTTGAGCTTTTCATGAGCAAGTTTGAGCTTTCTTCGGGAAAATTGGTTCAACTTCTTGTAGTGCCCGGTCATCTTCTTTTGTAGACTCAAGTCTCTATTAGCTTTCTCTAACTTATCCTCCAAATTCTTGTTGGCCCTTTCAAGCCATGGTTCTCTATTATTTTCTATTTCTTGGACGAGTAATTGAGTAAGAAGATAAGATCAAACAAGGGATGCCTCATCTTCCTTCTTTTACTCCAAAGCTTTCTTGAGACCCATAGTCCTAGGCCTCTTTCTCATTGGATGCTCTTCTTCTTCAGTATCATCAAATTTTCCCATAAGCTCTTCAAGCTTGACTTGTTCTTTGTAGGCTTCCATTTGGTATTTGAAAGCCCAGGCCTCATAAACTGCCCTTTGACCACTCATTTGTTTGTTTTGCATCTGTAGAACATGTATGAGGTCCTTTTACCTTTATAGATCAGCTTGTAGGTCATGAATTTGGGCTTCTCTGTTTTGTAAAAGAGCCTCAAGAATTCTAGCTTCATCATCCCCATCATCATTGTCTATCTGGATGATGTCAAAATCCATTTCCTTTTCATGAATACTCTCCTCTTTTTCTTTCCCCTTGCCTTGGATAGACTTCTTGGTCCTCTTCATCTTTGGAAATTCAACAATGCTATTCTTAGGAAGCTTGCCTCTACTTCTTAGCACTCTTGTGACATTGCTAGTCACTGCTGGAGTGATCTTCTTTTTTTCTGATCTAGTGTTTCTAGGCTTCGCCACTTTTGGAGGAAGAGTCATGGCCCCTTGCCTAGGAGAGGCAGCTAGCACATGCTCTTGGTTGTGTGGAGGAGAAGAGAGAGGAGGTTTCATTACTTTCACTTGCTTAACTTGGTCCTTGATTTGGTCTTGGCTGCCCTTAGGACTGTTTTGATCTTTTTTCTCCATGTTTTCCCCTTCAGAATGCTCATTGTTTGGTGTCTGCTTGCCATCATCATTACTTGCTTGAGGCCTGTCTTGTTTCTCATCATAAGTGTCTTTTTGAGGACTGTCATGACCCTCATCATAAGTGTCCTTTTGAGGACTGTCATGACCTTCATCATCACCATTTTGGCTGCCACTTTGTTTGTTTTCCTGAGGACTGTCTTGTTCATCTCTGTTTCTACTTCCTTCATGACTGCTGTGTTCTTTTCCTTCACTGTTTTGTCCCTCATCACCCTCAAGATTACTGTTGTGTTGGCTACCATCATGTTCCCCTTCATGACTGCTATGCTCACCATCAATTTTTTCATGCTCACCATCATTTCCTTCTTCCCCACTTTCATGCTTAGAGTCTTTACTTTGCCCTTCTTTATCACTAGTTTGCTTCTTCTCTTCTTCACTCTCAATCATAGGAAATTTTGGTCTTTTAGGAGTGGATTTACTAGAAGAAGGAGAAACATGATGAGTGGATGGTGAGGAAGGCACATGAGATGAAGAGGCAATGGAAAAATCAGGATGGGAGATGAAAGAATCCCAAGAAACTCCCTTTTCCTCAAGTTGATGGAGGATGATGATCTTGATAAGGGAATGATGAAATAAACAAGCTTGTTGTTGAGCAGAAAGCTTATTTTGGACAGTAGAGGCCATCTTGTCAATGCTTATGTAGAGGAAGAAAGGTGGGTTTAGCAACTGAGTTCTTGTGAAATGCATAAGAACCCTGATGTGATAGGCATAAATCCGGGAAAACCTCCCTTCACATGTTCAAAAAGTGAGAAAAAGGGAAAATAGCTTGGCAAGCATCCTGATGGTCTGGTTTTAGAAATGGTTTGTAGTGATTCAGATCTAGGTATGTTTGTTTGAACCACTTTTCTCCTATATAGGGGATCTTAGTAGCTTTGGAGATAGCACTAGGAGAGAGTTTAAAATCCAGACCTGCTAGATGGACATGCTTTCCTTGTAGCCTCAAAGCAAACAAATGTGTCAAAGGAGGGTGATTTTTTACTTCTTGGATTTTTTGGCAAAAATCCAAGCATCCTACTTCATGAAAATTTAGGAGTACTGAAAGAGATTCATTCACCTCTTGAGTTGTAATAGGCTCATACCTATTGTGATACCCACTTCTTCTGTCCTTCTTTGGAGGCATTTTTTCTTTTGATACCCTTCACTGACTTACCAAACAAGACCTTGAAATGTACTGAAAAATAGACTACTTCTTTTCTCTTTAGTTGGAAAACAAGTATTTGTTAAATGAAAACAACTTTACTTCTCGAGCACTGTGTTTTGAGAAAAGAGGCCTTTAGTAAGATCTATTTGTGGTTTTTGAAGACAAGTCCCCCTTTTTTTTTACACAAAAAATATTTCCCTCAATCATTGATTTTTTGAAAACCCTATTTAAGAGGTGAGAAAACCCTTTTTAAACTGATCAAAACTGTTTCACCCAATCACTATCTTCCCTTCTCTCTAAGCAAAGAATACACTCTTTGAAAAACACTGTGCTTTCCCTTTGAAAAAAATGTCCCTCTTTAATGATCACTGTTTCTCTAAACAAAGTAGTCTCCCTGTCACTTAGTAAGCAGTTTTTTAAAACAAACCCTGTATGATCTTTTATGTACTTGAAAACCAAATTTAAACTTTCACAAGGCACTAGTCTTCCAAACAGTGATTCTCTATTTTATGTGGTACAAGCTCTTGACCTGGAATGATGAGTTTCTCTGCCAAAGCTAAATTTTACTCTTTTATCCAACATAAGGGCCCTTTTGACACTGATAACAAACCCTTCTTCCCTTAATATACTATTGCTCTGTGACGATTTTTAGCAAGCAAGTTATTTTTGGATAAGGGTAAGTTTGTTTGTCAAACAGCAATATCCTCTCTTGTTACTGAGTAAAATTTCTTTCATACAAGATTTTTTTTCTCTCTGTAAGACTGTGTTTATCCTTAACTACTCACATCAAGAAACCTCTCTTAATCTGACAACATAATTTCACTCCTTTATCACTGTTTCTTTGAAAACACTGTTTATGAGACTCTCAACTGATAATAAGTAGACCTTTCTCCCCTAATTACTGTTTCTCTGTGATTTAGTAAATATGATAAGCTAGAAGAGTAAATTGTGTTCTTTTCAAACCTCTTTAAAACTATCAATAGGCCCTTTCCACTTATCATTGTTTTCCTTTAAACTCTGATATCAAACCTTCTCTTACATTAAACAAAAATGAACTTAGAGACATAAATACCTTTCAAACCTATCTTTTGCTGTATTTGGAGATGAGTTTGTTGTGCTAAATTTTATCTTTGACACCTTGAGGGATTCTTGCAGCATTGGCTCGGGTGGGCAGAGAACACGTTCAGAAACGGTTGCTGGGCCGGGTGGGTCTGAACGGGAAAACACGCTGCATTCAAGCTTTGTTGTTGGGTCAGGCAGGCCTGAATGGGAAAAAACATGTCGCGTTTGATGTTGTCAGGTCGGCCCTGGGCGCTCGTTAAACGACGGGCACAGGCGTGCCGCGCAACCGCGTAGGCGTGTCATTCCCTTAACAAGTTTCTTCGGTAGGCGCCTACAACCACGCCGCGCAAGGGTACAGGCACACCACGCATTCAAACCAGTTGCAAATGAATTCAAAAATCACTCAAAACTGTTTCTCTTACCCACGAGGTTTGAAAAACAATGGTATGAAGAAACATTTGCTCATGCCTTTTATAATTTTAAAACAAATTTTCCCTTATTTCAATTTAAAAAACAAACTTCTCCTTTTTAATTTGAAAGAAACTTTTTGAAAAGTGGCTTTGTGCACAATGGTGACAGGTTGCCTCTTTCAACAAACTGATTTATCGTTTTTAAGTTGTCTCCTTAACTCTGCCATATTCAATGAAATGTTTCATAACAACCATATCATACCTTGATGATTTTATAACTCCTTGTTTATGATGTGAAGGAGCTATAAAAACTGTGTTTTTGCCTCCGCTTTTTTACCATGGAGTTTTATCATAAAAACACTATTGCAGCCATATTGACACCATAATGCCAATTCACTATTTTATGAAGTGATGGGGGTCTTCTCATATGCATATCTTCTGTCCCTTTGAATAGATTTTTTAGGGGTAAACTGTGTTTTTTGTCCATTTTTCACCTTTGAAAAACTTCTTAGGTCTCTCATTTATGAGGAAGGAGGCTAAAAACAACAGTGTTTGTTGCCATATTCATATTACTTTTCCAAAACCTCGAATGAACCCTTTTAGCACTGTATGTTTTAAGATTGTCCATAACTGACTACCTTTCCTAGACATAGTGCTATTACTTAGAAATTTGATCTTGTAGTTGCTCATGAAGGAGGTCAACAAACCATGATTTGGTTTTCTGCTTGTATGATGAAGGAGGCTTCTAAATCATAAAAATTTACCTTTATCAGACACTGTGCCATATTGTCTTTTCGAAGGTGGTCTTTTAAATTTGGAACTGGAACTTATCCTTTGATTGAAAACATTTCGTAATGTAATCTGTCCATGTCTACTAAGACTCTGTCTCTCATCATTTGTTGGAGTCACCCTTTGACTGAATTTGATTCATGGTTACATCACCCTCTTTTTACCCTTTGAATAATTTGATCTATATGGACTGTTAATCATTTGGAGAGCTGACCCTTTGATTTTGTGAAGGGAGCCACTATTACTGTTAGGCACTTTGTATTAACAATTTATCTTGACTGTGTGTAGACCTTCTATTTGTCCTAAAGAGAATCCCTGCAACTGTGATCACTTATGCTCATTTAGAAATCATGGTTAGGACCTTAACTTCACGATGAAAGAGGCCTTTAAACAATGAAATTCCATCTATCTTAATAATGTGCCCTCTGTCTTTTAAATGAGCTGAAAAAGTAACCTTTAGCGCTTGTCCTTCATTCATTATTTGGAGGGGTTAGTTATGATAAACCATAATGGATATGTAAAATAAAAATTCCATTTTCACATACACCTTTTGTGTGAATGCTTCTCTACACCAATATGTAGAAATGACTAGAAACAGAACCTAGTCTACCAATTTTATCATTCAGATGAGGCTGCTTTAATTCAAAAATATAACCTGTGATTCATCCCTTGAAGAAGGCTTTTATAAACATAAGAGCAGAGTATTTTTAGCACCATCATGTCACTGCTTTGCTTTTGATGTGAAATAGGCCCTTAACTTATAAACTTTCATTTACTTTACCACTATTTCTCAACATGGTCTTACCAGTAGGGACTCTATCAAACACACTTTTTAAACCCTGCTATGCATTCTTCTATTTATCCTAGAGGAGGTGGCGCAAAATAACTCCTGTAGCTACTTTAAAAACATGCTGACCCTCTTCTTCTTAGTGAAGGAGGTCACAAAAATGTATCTTTTAACCCTCTACTTATTATTGAAGGAGGTTATCACTTTGTTTCTAACCCTCTGCTCTTTGAAGGAGGTTATCTTTAACACAGGATCCACATCTATTTCAAATCACTGTATCTTGCTCTGTATGTTTGTTTGAAGAATTCCAATAGGAAAAAAAAGTGGATTTTGACATTCATTATTGATAAAATCACTTGGAAATCATGTCCTCTTCCTTTATGAGGTTTTGTCTGAGATGCATATATCCTTTTGTAAAATATCACTGTGAACACAAAACTAGAAGAAATGTGATTTGTACATGGAGAGTGTCTGCTGATATGTATCATTGAACTGTCGTTTCCCTTGACTGTGTTGTCATAGGTATGCTGAAATTTTCTTTTACTAAATTTCAAAACCCAGGTTCAAAGGTAACATAAGAAGCAACTGTCTTCTTATTTCCTACATGATGATGACCTTTGGAAAGATTATGCAGCATTGTTGATCAGCATTACTCAGTCCTTGTTATTCACTTTGAATTGATGAGTGATCTATGTTCTTCAGGCAACTTTTGGATTTATAACATGTACACTTTTTGCTCTTACTTTATAGCTCTTCATCTGATCATTGATAGGAAACCTTTTCAACCAGGGGGACCCGCTTGAACTTGCCTTTTTTTCCCTCCTTTGTATACTGATCATCATTAAATTACACCCCTGCAGATATGTCAAAACAGATGCTTTGGAACCTTGGAGAGCTCTTTTGGTGTTTCATGGAGATTATGCCTGATCTAAGCATATTTCTTCAAACAGTGACAAACCTTCTCTTTTACTGATTTGGATCTTTTTTGAACTTATTCTGAAATGAGACAAAGTGACCTCTTAGTGGTGTGCAACCTATGGATAGAGCAATGATTTCTTTGCAGAATAGGGAAAGATTTAAGGCTGACTGGTACTAGGCACATGCTTTTGGCTTAAGATATCTTAGCCGAGGAAAAACTCCCTAAACACCACTATCTAACTTAGGGACAATTTTGAAAGATTCTGAGTGTTTTCTTAGGCATGATCAGATTTTAAAATGACCAGATGACCAGGGATAGAGTTGCAGACACTTTGTCAACCTTTGGATAGTGAATGGCATGAGAAATAAGGGTAAATGGCAACAAATAAAACAAGCTAAGATGGCTCTAGACAGGGATATTTTGCTGAAACAAGATAGGGCTTGAAAACTGGAGATTGTTCTCATCATAGACTGACAGGAAGGGGTAGGAGGACAAAAAATTTGTTTGGGGTGTTTTCTAGATGAAAAATTGGTAGTTTGCGATTAGCTTCTAGAAAACTTAGGCTAAGGAAACTAGTCATCAACAATAGGTAAAAATACTGATGACTAACAGTGGCTCCATTTGGGGAGGGCAGCTCCTTTTCAGGAGGTGTCTAGAATTGTAGATCTCTGGCTTGTGAAAACCAGTGCCTTATCCATTGGCGCAAATTTCTTTCTTTCCTAATGCTATTTCTGAAAATTGACAGCATGATTAGCATCAAAGTCATCTCTACCTACCCAGCTATATTTCCTAACATTTTTTCTTCTTTTAGGTGCATTTGGACTAGCAACCCTTTGACATGATATTTTTGGAAAAGACACTATATAATTCTACACTTATATCTTCTGGGAGTTCAGATTAAACTGATGAACTGCTTTGATTCTCTACCTATGCTAGATCGACTGTCAAGATTAAGCTGTTTGACAGGATTTCATTCACTATGCTAAAACGTGAAATTGAAAAATGACCAAATCAGGATTAGACGGTCTGATTTGTCATGTGTTTGTGGCATAAAAGACAAGCTGCACACCAATATTATTTTGCATGAAAACAAGATTTAGAAAAATCAGGGCTAGGATACATAGTTTGTTTTTCATCCCTGTTTTCCTCTTTGGTTCTATTTTGAGTGTGTGGAACTAGTATCTTTTCCTAATCTACTTTCTTTGACAAGTCAAGCTTACACAATTTGACTATCACTTCTTTCACTAACTTATCAGAAATAAATTTAAAACATGTTCAGTTATGATCAGGCTAGATAACTGAACAAGATATCTTTTGAGCACTAGTAGTGGCATTTAGACTTGCGTACTTTCAGCATGACTATTTTTTGAACATGGGGCTTTTTTGCTATTTTCTAAAACTGCCCTCTTTTCAACTTTTCTACTGTTTTTGTATTTTCTGGTTTTTGATTTATTTCTTCAAATAATGGTATGTTCAATGATTGAAAAATCTGAAACTAGAACTTCTGAAAACGGTGAAACTTGAGCATATTATCTTCATAAGGATCTCCTGATGCTATTGGTCCACTCAGATCTTGAAAAGAAAAGTTTGGAAAATTTTCTCTTGTAAGCATAACATACGGATTCATGCATGAATCTCTAAACAACCCCGTGTCTTCCTATTTTGCTTCTTTATACCTTTGATTTCCACTCTTGCCTTTGTTGTACATCTTCTTTAGGTAATACAGATACTCTTTGTCATTTTTGAAACAGTTGATTACATCGTCAAGGTACATCATAATGAAGAAATTCAGAATTGGAAACATGGCCTTCAGGAACATGTCTTTGGTGTCTGGTGGTTTTGTAACTCTGGGTTTGAAGATGGATCTGCTTCCAGTATATTTGAAAAATTCTTTGAGCTATTCGCTTTGAAAAGGAATTAATTGATGATACCCTGAAACATCACTTTGTAAAGACATATGATTAGAAACACCTAGCATTTGTATAGTATGGTCTTGTTTAGGAAGAATATAATTTCTATTCTGGGGGGGTGTATCTGTGTTTCTGAAATCAACACATATCCTATGTCCAGCTGTCTTGCTTTTGATTATCAATGTTTGATCCAGATTTTTGTATTTCCTTTTGTCAAAGTTGTTTCTTGAATTGAAGGCAGTGTCATAGTGTTTCAAACAATTTTCCCGACATATACTAGTATCTTGAACAATTTTTCATATTCTAGCAGTCCTTAATGTTTAGTGTAATGTCAGAATTTTAGCTAGTTCAATCAGCTCAGGTGTTTTTGGACTGTAGCTATGACATCCCTTCATATCAAGTTTATTAGGCATTCTTCCCGGATTTTTAACAATTGTGGCAATGGACAAGGTTTCATTCGGGGAGGTAAAGTTTTGGGATGGTGAAGCATTTAAGTATGGTAAGAACATTAGGCTCTCCTGCCCCTGATTTCCAAAGAGGTTTGTAATATGTAAGTCTTCTAGTGCTTCTGTTTTGAAAAAGGTTCCTGATTGTACTGTTGATGCTTGTCCTTGGTTTGAGAAATTTGCTTGAGGGTGTATAATGTTTTTTGTTTTCTGATCTATCTCTGTTGCTAGAAAATCAAATTCCCTCTCTTCAAGACATAATTGTTCAGGTTCATGATATTTTTGAGTATCTAGCTTATCATAGAGAATCTGGGGTGGCTGATGTGGTGTGCCTAGATTTGTTTCAATTTCTCCTACCTGTTTATCAGTGTCTTCATCAGTGTGTAAAATTAAGGAATTTAGATCTAAATGTAAGGAATACATAGGGATATTATCTGGCCTTTCTTGGCTGCTGACCATATATTTCATGTGTGATTCCCGATAAAGTATTCTTGTTTGGTTAAACATAGGAATGGTGGCGTAAGACATATCTAGTTGAATATTTCCCTAAAGTTTGGCCCCCCAAGATATGGATAAAAGCATTCCATACTTGGGAGGGATGTCTACTACCACTATGTCCATGACCAGGTGTTTTGTAGGCATTTGTGCCAAACTAAAACAAAGATCTTTGATCAAGCCTAGACACTTGACTCTGCTTGAATCAAATGAATATAAGTCTTTATAAGGTTTTGTTATTTCTAGGCCTAATATTTCCATTACAACTTTTGGCATGAGATTGTGAGAGGCCCCGGAATCCAGCATGGCATTGTGTAGGATTTGGTCATGTATGTTCAGACTAATGTAAAAAGGAAGAGTGGTTCCTTCTTGATATTTCCCTTCTATTTTTGGACCAAACAACACCTCAGGGGTATCATCAGCTAGGTGTAAAGTATCTGCATCATTTCCTATGTTTAGGACCTTTAGCACTTGGGATTTGTATGAGATTTGGGCAATAAGTTCAGTGAGAGGCATGGTGATCTTAATTTTGGCGATTTCCCCTTCAAAACTGAAGGGTGTTTGTAGTTTAGATAGATTTGTTTTAGTTTTTTCAACCATGACTTTCTATATATTCTTAATTTGCTCATTTTGATTTGGGGTTTTGTTCAATACAATTGTTTTGGGAATCTTAGTAGAGGTACTAGGACAGTTTGGATCAAGGCTTGCCTGACTAGCTTTGTCTTTGTTTTGGTCAGTTTTCTTGGCCATGATTTTGTTACTATCTGCTATTCTTTTAAGAATAGTATTGGGGGTTTTAGTAACAACAGTGTCTAAGCTACCTTTCTTAGAGTTGTATTGGTTTTTCTTACTCCTAAGATCATATTGCGTATGAGCTTCCATTATAGCATTTTGAAATCCTACCTCAAGGTCTTCAGGGTCCTCATAATTTGCTTCATTTTGATTTGAGGAGAAGAAAACTTGTTCTTCTTCTGTGAGGAACACCTCACCCTCGCTATCAAAACCTATCAAGTTTAAGTGATTTTCATCAAGTGGTTCCATATCTCTTTCTACCTCATCAACATTGTTTTCATTGAAAGGTGGCCTGATCTGTTGGTCAATTTCCCTTGGTTTGTTCTGAGGCGGGTCTCTTCTAAAATTTTGGTTCCGGTTTCTGTTTTGAGGGTTTGGCTGGTTGTCCTTAATAGGTGATTTTTCATTCAGATTTATTCTTTCCCACATTTTTTCCATGGATCTAACTAGGTTGTCTATTCTAGGATCTGAGTAGGAAACTAAAGGCATGGCCTCATATCGATATGTGAATTTCTTTTCTGATCTTATCCTAGCTCTTTTCTCAGCTAGGTTGGCTTCGACACTAATAGCTACTTTTTGCATTTCTTACAAAGTTGCAGGGTCTCTTTCTTTTAGTTGGTATGTCATATCTAGATCGAAACCTTCGGGAAATTTTGCTAATGCTGAGCCAAGTGGAGGTTTCATGTGAGGTGGGAGGGTGTTATAGACACTGTTGAATCTAGTGCAATAGTCCTGAACACTTTCCCCCATATTCCTTTTAATATTGTTATATTTAAAAAGGATTTGGATGGGGTTTTTCCCGATTTCCCACCTGTTTATGAAAGTTTGGTAAAGTGCTCGGAGATCATGTATACTGTCAGGAGCTAAGCCTTTAAACCATTTCTTGGGCTCTCTGCCTAGGCTTTGGGCAAACATTCTCATCTTTATGGTTTAATCTTCTAATTCCATGTAGTCAAAGAATCATTGATTCTATCTACATGCTGTTGAGCAGTAGTTGCCTTAGTTCCGGTGAAGTGTGGGATTCAGGATTGGTAATCATTTTGCAAAGGTACCAAAGGTAGTGGTAATTCTAAGGGTGCATACCAAGTTTCCATGATGGGAGTGGATGATAGATTTATAGTATGAGGGTTTGTAGTATGGGATAAGGTGATTTGCACAGTGGTGGTCTGAATGGGTGTGGCAGAAGTACTTGGACTTGTGGACTGATTCTGAGAAAATTTGGGGTGATAAGAGCCGAAATGGTGGAGAAGCTGAAAATCAGGAAGTGTAGTCGGTGAGACTTCTCTGCTAGGGCTCTGTTGCAAATCTAAGGGCTCAAGATCGTCAAGGTTGATTTTACTTTGTGACATGCTTCTAAAAAGGGTTTTTGCTGAACTCAAGTCAAACTGGGAATATTGCAAGGATGTGAGGTGTTCAGGTACAGAGCTTGCTTTGTGGATGGACCTATCAGTGGCTAAGTTACCAGTTTTAGAAGTTTGCCACAAAATCTTTTCTAGGTCATCAACTATGATAGGGGGATCTGGGTCCAGATGAGATCTGGTATTAATTCTTCGTGAAGCCAAATTTCAAAGTCAAAGTTTAGAGAGGGTGATAGTTGTGATTGTTTTTTGATGGATGACCTATCTAGGGGTTTCGCTAATGTGAAGAATGGTCAAAACAAAATGAATGCTAGTGGAGTTGCCAGGTGGATTTTCTTGAGATTTATGGTCCACCACCAATATTGACAAAGATGTTTTTTAGGAAAATTCTTTTCTAGAAAATTTTTATGTGGAAACTTGCAAGAATGACTTAAAACTTAGTTCCAAAAGTTTGCTAGACTGTTGAGAAAGCTATAGTTCTATTTGCAAGTTTATTCTATTGATTTCCTATGTTTAGATGAAGATTTCTGAATCTCTAAGTTGTACTTAGTTTGTCACTGATTTCAGAGGCTGCATTATGAACTTTGAGTTTTTGGGAAAGATGAGTTAACAAAATAGTATGGTTTGTGAAATTTTCGGTTTTTTATGGAGTATTAGGCTTACTGGAGGCTAGTGGAGTCGCCAGGTGGATGTTTTGTTGTTTTTAGAGATATGTACTTATGGTCCACCACCAATAACTGAGAAAAATCCAATCTAGGGATGTTTTTTTGGGGTTTTCTGAGTTTTTATATGAAGCCTAGTTTGTAGGAGTATTCTAAACCTCATTCATCACTTTGATAAGATGGTGAAACAATAAGAGTTTACTCTAAAAGATTCTATAGGCTGTTTGTCTGATTTAAATTTTTAAGGAATAATGAGTCTACAAGAGTTTTCTAGGCTATTGTGTACTCAGTAGGTCCCACCATGATCACCATTACGTTAGTGTGGCGATGAGGTGGTTGAAAATCACTGGGTATTCTTTAATTGAGGGATTCTAAAGTCCTAAGGTATACTTAGATTGTCACTAACTTAGAGTCCCATTGTGATCGCCATTATGTTAGTGTCCCGTGATTTGGCAGATTGGCAACCCAAGTGACAGGGTAACATCAAACCAACTTTGGAGCCCAAGGACCTAGCCTTCTTGGACTCAGAGAGGGCTCTCTCTATTTTTGCAAGGGATGTAGATTTGTTTGCTTCTTTTGTATTTGATTTTAGAATAGTTGTTAAGTGTGTTTTTAGTTTGTTTTAGGTTTTTGAGGGAAGAACTGATCAAAGGATAAATAGATAAAAATATTTTCAGATCAACTAGGCTATGGGGTCGAAAAGGTTGAGAAATCCTCAAATGGTGGACAAGGTATACTGAAGGGCCGATTTGGTCGAGGTAAAATGGATTCTTTAGGTGGAGTGAAATGGAATGGACACTAGGTTTTGTGAAGGACAAAGAGTTTTAAACATAAATAGTTTTACAGTAGAAATCCATGTGGTAGGGCTAACCATTAATCACGATAAATGAAACTTCAAACTGATAGATGCATAAAATAAACATTCAGGCGATACATAGAAGTATAATACCCTCTAACTTTGGGAAAATCACCTTCAGACTTTGGTGAAAACAAACAAGACAAAAAAATAACTCAATCTATGAAGAGGGAACTCCTAAACATCATAATTTGAGCTATCGGGAACTCTGAACTAAGATTGCAGAACATAGGCAAAGGGCAAGATCGACAAAAGACCTCTTTGATTCAACTAGGACAATCAAACATTCAAAGAAAGGTTTCAGTAATGGGGTTTTGGTTAGCTATGAGTAAACAAGGCTTACCATGAATCATACTAGATAGCATACATAATAACCATTAATGAAATTGATAACAAGTTCTTATGGTATCAAAGAGTAGTTAAGAATTCTTTTGACATAACTAAGAAAGAAGACAAACATAGAAGTTGTAATAAATCAGGAAAGTTGAGGTGCCTCCATGGGCATGTCTCAAATCTATTCTTTACTGTCCTACAGCAAGAAAGAACATGAAAATATGTATGATAACTAAGGAAACATAACAAAGAAGGAACACTATACCATTTACCAAGTCAAGGAATCCTACAACAGTCCTCTTCCACCATCCAAAACACACAAGAAATTATCCACTTCATGAGACAAAGTATTTCTTCCAAGCTTGTATAACCATGTATTTCTCTATAACATCAAGTTCAGCCTCTTGATACAATGAAATCTCTTGGAATATATAGGCTAAAGAGTAAGAAACCATCCAAGAGTATCTAGAAGGCCATTGGCCTATGACAAATATCAGATTTTTTCCTTGAGGCTTTGCAAAGCCCAAGGCACAAAATATCTTTAAAAATATCTTAAAATGCTAAAAAAGGAAATAAAATTGACTTTTCATAACTGAAAATGGCCAAAAAAGGCTTAACGCACATTTGGATAAGCCACTTCAGAAAACTGCCTTTTTTGCCAAAATGCAATAGGAACGTAGTAGCAGAAAATTCCCTGTCTTGTAGACAACTTTTGAAGGACCTCCTGATGCTTACATGAGGCTCGTGATGGCTCATTAGAAAGCCCTAGATGTCTAGTTTCTGGAACTATTTGATTTTTCCCAAACTGATCCCTAGAAGTATGCCAAAAACTGAACTGAGTGGAAAAAACCAAAAAAGTAGCCCTTGCTGATATGTGAGGCAGAAAGTCAAAAAATCATTGTTTTTCGCCTCTTTGGGGGACCAAAACACCTCCTTTGGATCTGAAAATTTGTGAGTAGCTGCCCCTAAATTTATTCCATAAAAAAAAAATGACTTTCATGAGCTGAGGATGCTCCTAGCACCCATGGCAGCACCTTTAAAAATGTGCAATTATGGCCAAAAAACACAAAAAAAAAAATCTTGTCAAAATTTGCTCAATTTTGGCAAGCAAGCCCCTCATGGGTTCTTAGAAGCATGTAAGGAAGCTGAGGCCAATATTTCAAGCCCTGATGTGCCTTTCTCCACTTTTTCTACCGAGCGCCTCTTTTGGGCAGCCTTGAGCTTTTCTTGAGCAAGTTTGAGCTTTCTTCGGGCAAATTGGTTCAACTTCTTGTAGTGCCCAGTCATCTTCTTTTGTAGACTCAAGTCTCTGTTAGCTTTCTCTAACTTATCCTCCAAATTTTTGTTGGCCCTTTCAAGCCATGGTTCTCTATTATTTTCTATTTCTTGGGCGAGCAATTGAGTAAGAGGATAAGATCGAACAAGGGCTGCCTCTTCTTCCTTCTTTTTCTCCAAAGCTTTCTTGAGACCCATAGTCCTAGGCCTCTTTCTCATTGGCTTCTCTTCTTCTTTAGTATCATCAAATTCACCCATAATTTCCTCAGGCTTGACTTGTGCTTTGTAGGCTTCCCTTTGGTATTTGAAAGCCTGGGCCTCATAAACTGCCCTTTGACTACTCATTTGTTTGTTTTTCATCTGTAAAACATGTATGAGGTCCTTGGATCTTTCTAGATCAGCTTTTAGGTCATGAATTTGGGCTTCTTTGTTTTGTAAAAGAGCCTCAAGAATTCTAGCTTCATCATCCCCATCATCACTATCTATCTAGATGATGTCAAACTCCCTTTCCTTTTCATGACTACTCTCCTCTTTTTCTTTCCCCTTGCCTTGGATAGACTTCTTAGTCCTCTTCCTCTTTGGAAATTCAACAATGCTCTTTTTAGGAATCTTGCCTCTACTTCTTAGCACTCTTATGACATTTCTAGTCACTACTAGAGTGATCTTATTTTTTCCTGATCTAGTGTTTCTAGGCTTCACCACTTTTAAAGGAAGAGTCATGGCCCCTTGCCTAGGAGAGGCACCTAGCACATGCTCTTGGCTGTGTGGAAGAGAAGAGAGAGGAGGTTTCATTACTTGCACTTGCTTAACTTGGTCCTTGATTTGGTCTTGGCTGCCCTTAGGACTGTTTTGATCTTTTTGCTCCATGTTGTCCCCTTTGGAATGCTCACTATTTGGTGTCTGCTTGCCATCATCATTACTTTCTTGAGGGTTGTCTTGTTTCTCATCATAAGTGTATTTTTTAGGACTATCATGACCCTCATCATAAGTGTCCTTTTGAGGACTGTCATGACCTTCATCATCACTATTTCGGCTGCCACTTTGATTGTTTTCCTGAGGAATGTCTTGTTCATCTTTGTTTCTACTTCCTTCATGACTGTTGTGTTCTTTTCGTTCACTGTTTTGTCCCTCATCACCCTCAAACTTACTGTTGTGTTGGCTGCCATCATGTTCCCCTTCATGACTGCCATGCTCACCATCATTTCCTTCTTCCCCAATTTCATGCTTAGAGTCTTTACTTTTCCCTTCTTCATCACTAGTTTGCTTCTTGTCACTTTTCCCTTCTTCATCACTAGTTTGCCTCTTCTCTTCTTCACTCTCAATCATAGGGGATTTTGGTCTTTTAAGAGCGGATTTAATAGAAGAAGGAGAAACATGATAAGTGGATGGTGAGGAAGGCACATGAGATGAAGAGGCAATGGAAAAATTGGGATGGGAGATGAAAGAATCGCAAGAAACTCCATTTTTCTCAAGTTGATGGAGGATGATGATCTTGATAAGGGAATGATGAAATAAACAAGCTTGTTGTTGATCATAAGGCTTATTTTGGACAGTAGAGGCCATCTTGTCAATGCTTTTGTAGAGGAAGAAAGGTAGGTTCAAAAACTGAGTTCTTGTGAAATACATAAGAAGCCTGATGTGATAGGCATAAATCTGGGAAAACCTCCCTTCACATGTGAAATACTTCATGATGAATTTCATGAGGGGGGAATAGCTGGTCAACAAGTGAGAAAAAGGGAAAATAGCTTGGCAAGCATCTTGATGGTATGGTTTTTGAAAGGGTTTGTACTAATTTAGATCTAGGTATGTTTGTTTGAACCACTTTTCTCCTATATAGGGAATCTTAGTAGCTTTGGAGATAGCACTAGGAGAGAGTTTGAAATCCAGATTTGCTAGATGGACATGCTTTCCTTTCAACCTCAAAGGAAACAAATGTGTCAAAGGAGGGTGATTTTTTACTTCTTGGACTTTTTGGCAAAAATCCAAGCATCCTACTTCATGAAAATTGAAGAGTACTGAAGGAGATTCGTTCACCTTTTGAGTTGTAATAGGCTCATACCTATTTTGATACCCACTTCTGTTGTCCTTCTTTGGAGGCATTTTTTCTTTTGATACCCTTCACTGACTTACCAAACAAGACCTTGAAATGTACTGAAAAATAGACTATTTCTTTTCTCTTTAGTTGGAAAACAAGTATTTGTTAAATGAAAACAACTTTACTCTCTAGCACTGTGTTTTGAGCAAAGAGGCCTTTAGTAATATCTATTTGTGGTTTTTGAAGACAAGTCCCCTTTTGTTTTTTACACAAAAACTCTTTCCCTCAATCACTGATTTTTCGAAAACCCTGTTTAAGACGTGAGCAAACCCTTTATAAACTGATCAAAATTGTTTCACCCAATCACTATCTTCCCTTCTCTCTAAGCAAAGAATACACTCTTTGAAAAACACTATGCTTTCCCTTTGAAAAAACTGCCCCTCTTTAATGATCATTGTTTCTCTAAAAAAAGTAGTCTCCCTGTCACTTAGTAAGCAGTTTTTTAAAACAAACCCTGTATGATCTTTTATGTACTTGAAAAATCAAATTTAAACTTTCACAAGGCACTAGTCTTTCAAACAGTGATTCTTTGTTTTATGTGGTACAAGCTCTTGACTTGGAATGATGAGTTTCTCTCCCAAAGCTAAATTTTATTCTTTTATCCAACATAAGGGCCCTTTTGACATTCATAACAAACCCTTCTTCCCTTAATTTACTATTGCTCTGTGATGATTTTTAGCAAGCAAGTTCTTTTTGGATGAGGGTAGGTTTGTTTGTCAAATAGAAATATATTCTCTTGTTACTAAGTAAAAGGTCTTTTAGACAAACTCTGTTTTCTCTCTGTAAGACTGTGTTTTTCCTTAACTACTCACATCAAGAAAACTCTCTCAAACTGACAATAGACTTTCACTCCTCTATCATTGTTTCTTTGAAAAAATTGTTTATGAGACTCCTTTCAAATGATAATAAGCAGACCTTTCTCCCCTAATTACTGTTTCTCTGTGATTTAGAAAATATGATAAGCTGGAAGAGTAAACTGTGTTCTTTTCAAACCTCTTTAAAACTGTCAATGGGCCCTTTCCACTTATCACTATTTTCCTTTAAACTCTGATATCAAACCTTCTCTTACATCAAATAAAAATGAACTTAGAGACATAAATACCTTTCAAACCTATCTTTTGTTGTATTTGGAGATGAGTTTATTGTGATAAATTTTACCTTTGACACCTTGAGGGCTTCTTGCAGCGTTGGCCCGGGTGGGCAGAGAACACGTTCAGAAACGGTTGCTCGGCCAGGCGGGTCTGAACGGGAAAATGCGTCGCATTCAAGCTTGGTTGCTGGGTGGGGCAGGCCTGAACAGGAAAAAACATGCCACGTTTGATGTTTTTGGGTCGGCCCTAGGCGCCCGTTGAACAACAAGCATAGGCATGCCGCACAACCACACAGGCGCGCCACGCCCTTAACAAGTTTTTTCGGTAGGCGCCTATAGGCGCTCCACGTATTCAAACCAGTTGCAAATGACTTCAAAAATCGCTCAAAAATTTTTCTCTTGCCCACGAGGTTTGAAAAAAAATGGTATGAAGAAACATTTGGTCATGCCTTTTATAATTTTAAAACAAAGTTTCCCTCATTTAAATTTCAAAAACAAACTTCTGCTTTTTAATTTGAAAGAAACTTTTTTAAAAGTGGCTTTGTGCACAATGGTGACTGGTTGCCTCTTTCAACAAACTGATTTATCCTTTTTAAGTTGTCTCCTTAACTCTTCCATATTCAATGAAATGTTTCATAACAACCATATCATACCTTGATGATTTTATAAATCGTTGTTTATGATGTGAAGGAGCTATAAAAACTGTGTTTTTGCCTCCACTTTTTTACCATGGATTTTTATCATAAAAACATTACTGCAGCCATCTTGACACCATAATGCCAATTCACTGTTTTATCAGGTGATGAGGGTCTTCTCATATGCATATCTTCTGTCCCTTTGAATATATTTTTTAGGGGTAAACTGTGTTTTTTGTTCATTTGTCACCTTTGAAAAACTTCTTAGGTCTCTCATTTATGAGGAAGGAGGCTAAAAACAATAGTGTTTGTTGCCATATTTATATTACTTTTCCAAAACCTCGAATGAACCCTTTCAGCACTGTATATTTTAAGACTATCCATAACTGACTACCTTTCCTAGACATAGTGCTATTACTTAGAATTTGATCTTGTACTTGCTCATGAAGGAGATCAACAAACCATGATTTGGTTTTTTGCTTGTATGATGGAGGAGGCTTCTAAATCATAAAAATTTACCTTTATTAGACACTGTGCCATACTATCTTTTCGAAGGTGGTATTTTAAATTTTGAACTGGAACTTATCCTCTGATTGAAAACATTTCGTAATGTAAACTGTTTGTGTCTACTAAGACTCTGTCTCTCATCATTTGTTGGAGGCATCCTTTGACTGAATTTGATTCATGGTTACATCACCCTCTTTTGACCCTTTAATAAGTTGATCTATATGGACTATTAATCATTTGGAGAGCTGACCCTATGCTTTTGTGAAGGAGGCCACTATTACTATTAGGCACTTTGTATTAACAGTTTCTCTTGACTGTGTGTAGACCTTCTATTTGTCCTGAAGAGAATCCCTGCAACTGTGATCACTTATGCTCATTTATAAATCATGGTTAGGACCTTAACTTCACGATTAAAGAGGCCTTTAAACAATAAAAGTCCATCTATCTTAATAATGTTCCCTCTGTCTTTTAAATGAGCTGAAAAAGTAACCTTTGGCGCTTGTCCTTCATTCATTATTTGGAGGGGTTAGTTATGATAAACCATAATGGTTTTGTAAAATAAAAATTCCCTTTTCACATACACCTTCTGTGTGAATGCTTCTCTACACCAGTATGCAGAAATGACTAGAAACAAAACCTAGTCTACCAATTTTATCATTAAGATGAGGCTGCTTTAATTCAAAAATATAACCTCTGATTCATCCCTTGAAGAAGGCTTTTATAAACATAAGAGCAGAGGCTTTTTAGCAGCATCATGTCACTGCTTTGCTTTTTATGTGAAATAGGTTGTTAACTTATAAACTTTCATTTACTTTATCACTGTTTCTCAACATGGTCTTACCAGCAGGGACTCTATCAAACACACTTTTTAAACCCTGCTATGCATTCTTCTATTCATCCTAGAGGAGGTGGTGCAAAATAACTCCTGTAGCTACTTTAAAAACATGATGAACCTCTTCTTATTAGTGAAGGAGGTCGCAACAATGTATCTTTTAACCCTCTACTTCTCATTGAAGGAGGTTATCATTGTGTTTCTAACCCTCTTCTCTTTGAAGGAAGGTTATCTTTAACACAGGATCTACATCTATTTCAAATCATTGTATCTTGCTCTGTATGTTTGTTTGAAGAATGCCAATAGGAAACAAAGTTGAATTTGACATTCATTATTGATAAAATCACTTGGAAATCATGTCCTCTTCCATTATGAGGCTTTGTCTGAGATTCATATATCCTTTTGTAAAATATCACTATGAACACAAAACCAAAAGAAATGTGATTTGTACATGGAGTGTGTTTGCTAATAAGTATCATTGAACTATATTTTCCCTTGACTGTGTTTTCAGAGGTATGTTGAAGTTTTTTTTTACTAAATTTCAAAACCCAGGTTCAAAGGTAACATAAGAAGCAGTTGTCTTCTTATGTCCTACGTGATGATGACCTTTGGAAAGATTATGCAGCACTGCTGATCAACATTACTCAGTCCTTGTTATTCATTTTGACTTGATGAGTGATCTCTGTTCTTTAGGCAACTTTTGGATTTATAACATGTACACTTGTTGCTCTTACTTTACAGCTCTTCATCTGATCATTGATGGCAAACCTTTTCAACCAGGGGGACCTGCTTGAACTTGCCTTTTTTGAACTCCTTTGTATACTGATCATCATTAAATTACACCCCTGCAAAGATGTCAAAACAGATGCTTTCGAACCTTGGAGAGCTCTTTTAGTGTTTCATGGAGATTATACCTGATCTAAGCATATTTCTTCAGACAGTGACAAACCTTCTCTTTTACTAATTTGGATCTTTTTTGAACTTCTTCTGAAATGAGAAAAAGTGACCTCTTAGTGGTGTGCAACCTATGGATAGAACAATGCTTGCTTTGCAGAATAGGGAAATATTTAAGGCTAACTGGTACTAGGCACATGCTTTTTGGCTTAAGATATCTTAGCCAAGGAAAAAATCCCTAAACACCACTATCTAACTTAGGGACAATTTTAACAGATTTTGAGTGTTTTCTTAGGCATGATCAGATTTTCAAATGACAAGATGACCAGGGATAGAGTTGTAGACACTTTTTCAACCTTTGGATAGTTAATGGCATGATAAACAAGGGTAAATGACAGTAGATAAACCAAGCTAAGATAACTCTAGACAGGGATATTTTTGTGAAACAAGATAGGGCTTGAAAACTGGAGATTGTTCTCATAATATACTAACAAGAAGGGGTAGGAGGACAAAAAATTTGTTTAGGGTGTTTTCTAGATGAAAAATTGGCAGTTTGAGATTGGCTACTAGGAAACTTAGGCTAAGGAAACTAGTCATCAACAATAGGTAAAAATACTGATAACTAACATGTAGCTTCTCCTTCAGAACTGTCTCTCTCAATCTTTCCTCCTCCCTTGGTGATTCTTCAATTATGATGGGGCTCTTGGGAGGAGTTTCCAGCTCTTTCTGACTTACCCTCTGACTCTTTTTAGTTCTAAAATACATAGAGGTCTTCCTTTTGTCTCTGTAATATCCCAAAATGGAATAATGCATTGATACACAAACACAATATTTGTAACACAGAAAATGTCCATGTAAGTTTATGATCAACACAGATATAGAAAAAATAGCTGAGCCATTTTATTATATAGGAGAAGATTCAGTTACATAATGTACAAAATATAAGTAGATCTAGCCAAAGAGATGGCCTAGAATCACCCTAAAAACATGCCAAAGTAGGCACCGCGTAACTAGAAAGTTGTTGGAAGGAAATAATGCGTTGTCCCTTCAACAGAATATGAAAATATGACTACAGGCTAAAAATTAAAATGAAGATTTACGGAAATCTGGAGCTCCGATGATGCCAAGATTCAAGAACTGGGCTCCTCAACCTAGAAAGGATTTTCTAGGTTATGATGGATACCCAAGATAACCTAGAAAGGATTTTCTAGATCTGCAACTTTGGAAAATCACCCTCCTAGAGTTTGATCCTTTTACTACTAGGTTATGCAGATCTGAAGCTAGATCTAACAAATAGATGGCTGAAATATGTCACAAGATCAGATCTAAGCTTGAAGGACTTATCCCTTCTCTAGATCCACAAGCTATAAGCTCAAGATCTAGCTCCTCAATCCTCCAAAGAAGGTTGTAGCTGCTACTACACAACCGCTCATGAAAACTGCGCTGTAAAGGAAGGAGGCTCTATATCCTATTGCTAAGATGTTAAATATAGCTCATAATTGATGGAAATAATGTATACAATGTGAAGGAATGGTCCTCCACTAGATTACGTGCTGAAATTATAGCAACTTCCCTTCTCCCTTGGATCTACAAGACTGGACTGCACAATTCCTAATGGGATTGCTGCTGCTAGGAGATGAATAATAGATTGCCTGATGCCTAATATAGATCTGAAGCACTGGAAGGCTGATCTTGAAGCTCAAGGTGATAGGATGAATCCTTCACCGGTTCCTTAACTGAAATATTGAAGTACAACCTCCTCCTCTCAAACTGATCTTTAGAAATGTGCAATTTTTTAATATGAATTTTCTAGAGAAAGTAGGAATAAGATGGCATCGATGCCTGATGTAGAATGAAGTAAAATCCTCTCCCAAGAGATCACTCAAGGATAGAGTTGGGATTCCCGACCAGGAACACCTTATGCTAAATAACACATGCAATCTCAGCTAAACAACCCAAGAAAGCATGGAATATCACATGAAAATTCCAGATCTAAACAGATCATACATCAACAATAATATTCAACATACATAATGAACAATGGCTGCCATCCTCTTCCTTTTATAAGTTATGAGCTTGCAAACCCTAAGCCCCATCCAAAAATAACACTACATTCACACAAAGCATCTCCATCTAAAACTATGTTGTCCCTCATTGATGGCCACTCCTTCATGACAACGTTGTTGATTTGGTCAAGGTTGACCCAGTTAAAGTGATCCAACCCCTTTCACACCAAGGGTGCTTTAATTAAGTTGCCAAGATTTGTCTCTTTCATATTTGGCATTGATTTATTCATTATTAAGGAGAATTATGGACCTCCTTTTCCCTCTTATTCTTTAAACAAAGCAATAAAACAAAATTGAGTATTCTAACTAGCTCATGGATAATTGGGAATATTACAGTCCTCCCTTCCCACATGTTGCTTATCCTCAAGCAACTGACAAGGTGAGTGCTGCAACTCTTCTTCTCCTCCATTTGTGGCACCAACATGTGGTAAGCTTCTTTTATAAGCCAAGTGTTCACCAATCCATCCCTCCATGAATTTGTCCTCCAAAGTTCTCATGAGATGTAAATAATCCATCCCATAAGGGGACAATAGTTCAAATGAAACAAACATGGTTTGCCAAATGTTCTCCCTAAAACATGTAGCATAAGGTACATGGAGAATCTCTCTCCCATAGGGCACATACATACCTCCCATCCTCCCTCCAAAAATTCCCATAAAAAGTATAAGTACATCATCAAAGTATAGGATAAAAACTAAGTACATGCAAACATAAATTTGTGCATATGGAGGTCGGTCATAGTCCCACATGTGGAACCAACGCAGTAAATCTCCTGACTATATCAGATCATGATGTGGTAAGTGGTTTCCACACCACTTACTTTCTGTCTAATTCATCTCAATATGGCTAAAAGTGTGAGATATATTTGGTGCCTTAGGAATGCACCCAGAGTGATACAAAATCTCCCTCTGATCTCCAAGGGAGTGGCCATGTTCAGAAATGTTTGTGGCCCAAAGTTAGCCATGAAGTTTATATGATATAATACTCTTTCTTGGAGTTATGGAATACATAAACATGGTAAAGTAATGCATATCTTCATCAAATAAAACATTATTTACATGAGCATTTTCTTCACCAAAATTCCTCCTTAAACAAATGGAGTGGTGTATAGATCTATCCTCTCTCTCAAAAGAAAAAATAGGTGGTTGAATTAGCTCTTTTATAGAGTTATGTTGTTGTCCCAACTCCACATGTTTCATGCATATTTGAAAATGCTGATATAGTTCTCCTTCAAAGCCTTCCCAAGTGTAGGTTTCCATGATAGTGTTGTAGGTCTTCATGTAATAAGTGTGGTTGAAAAAGAACTCTTCATAGGATTTTTGTAGAAAATTCTCCTTGAGCTTGGAGGCTCTAGATAAGAAGATCCTACCATGATATTAGATGACTCCTTCTTGGACTTAATAACCCACTTCATGTAGCTGGTCATCCAGTATCATGCAAGTGAAAATATCCTTGGAATAATCCACCAACAGTTGAGATTTCCTGTATGGATCAATCTCCCATAGTGACAGCGCTGGTGATATATCAAAAGGAATGGTTGTCATATGGTTGCTTTCCTCCTTGACATCTCCCATGCCAAAGGTATATGTTGGAAGGTTATTCCTTCCATGCTTCTCCTCCCACAACGCATAATCTGAAATGAGAGTGGGTAATGATGATGTTGGGAGAATATCTCCCTCCTCCTTGAGCCTACCCAAGACTCCAAACGCTGTCTCATTACCTTATAATTCTCCCATCCCTCCTAGATCTGTTCTTGGAGCACCATGTTGTGATACATCTCTCACCAAATCTGAATCTAGTGGCCTCCCAGGTGGTTTGCCACTAGATAATAGTGTCCCATGTAGCAATCTCATAAGCATAATAGATGGGACTATAAGGTGGGACTATAAGGTCCTTGCTTCCACTATGCAAATCCATCTCTGATTTCTGTGTGGAAGTGGTATGTGTTGAGCTGCATTTTTTTCCATTTTTTTACGACTTTTATCAGACAATTTTGTGATTGTACCTAGTGTTTTAATTCGTTAAGTTGATGATTAGAGGCATTTAGAATTAAATTATAAATTATTTTTATTAATTAAATTGAATGAGTATTTTCTGTAATAATATCGTTATTAATATATGTCTTCTTGGTTGCAAGAAGGTTCGGTACAGGAATTCATTTGAGTACGAATTCACCAAATGCATAAAAGAAACAGCTGGGTAGTTGAGTACGAGATTGCTGTGGGTGAAAGTATTGATATAGAGAAGAATATCTAAATTCTTAGACGTGGGTTTTGTTCAGAGCACCATGTTTCATATAACCCAGAAACCATTTGGAAAAATTTGGCTTCATGAATGAATTATCATCAGGGGAATATTCCACTGAAAACCATTTCTAAACGTGAACGTATTGGATCAATTCGGGTCTTGCTCATCCATAGAACATAATGAAAGAACTGGCCATAGTAGCAGCATGCATGCAAGTTCCATGAGTCCTGGATTTTATAAAAGCAATCAGAACCCTTGCCTTGAGATAGGACCTGCATCTATATATGGTTTGTATGGTTGCATGCGTGGCCATTTTGCAAGAATCACTCAAAGTGGAAGCATACATATTAACTCTACGTGTTCCATAGTTCATCCTGGAAAATAAATTGGGTAGAAATGAAATTGCATCTGCTTCACTTGACATTAACCTTGATGTCGTAGTTCAATTTGAGTATGTCTCATTCACAAACAATCTGCAATCAAATCTTCCAACATAACCTGCAAATCAATTTCGACAATCTTTATTTACAAACAATCTGCAAATAAACTCTCTATCTCAAACACAATCTGCCTTTACGCTTGGTTTGCATTCTCATCTGCATGGGTTGATTGATATTAGGGTGCTCCAAGAGTCATTTATTTACCGATGACATTGTAACGCCTCTCTATTCATAAATACAAGGGATTTATTTTAGCAGAAGTTATTATTGCTTGAATTCTCTCCACAAGTATTATAGATGCCGACTCACGGACCTCTCACATGACCACTGTACTGCTCTGGAGTCTTAAGTTCGAAGGAGGACAAGTAGAAGTTGAGCAAGGATGGGCAATCAGAAATGATGGACCGGAGAAAGTCAACACTACTTGGGGAAAGATTCTGCACAATGTTGACGATGCATTTTTATAGTTCAATTATTATCCCAGCACTTCTTCTATTTGAAGAATCCCAAGTAGTAGAAGGCCATTATTATTATCATATTAATGGCTTCGATATATGCCATTGATGCATTTTTTGGCTTAGTAGATATTGAAAGAAGCAAAATCGACTTCATGTTATTGGATTCAATTAAAGAGTGTTATGAGGGCCTAGTGATTGTAAAATTCTTGGCGTTGATGTATAGCTATTTGAATATCTCCATCAGCCAGAAAAGAGCAGTTGGAAGGCACCTTATAGCAATAGAAGCATCCCAAGAAAAGAGGAACGATTCACCAGTATCGTTCCCTATTTTGACACTAAGTTGCAAAACCATTTTTTATTCATAGCAAATCATTCATATCAGTGATATAGTTGGCTAATTTAATTCTTCAAATTGTAATTAGAAGCATATATAAGAGATTTCCTGGAGCAACAAAGAAGAAGGAAGCAGTGAGTCTATCAATTAGAGGGCGGAAATTCTCAGAATTAATTTTTATTTCTCAGATGCAGAGAGGAATTAGTTAATCCGTCATTTAGAGAGTAGAATTCTCATGTGCAAATCAATTTTTCTCAGATGTAATTAGGGAGGAATTAGTGTGAGTCCGTCAATTAGACAGAGATAGGATTGATAGGAATAAAAGGTAGAATTTCTTAGATGTAAGGTAGAATTTCTCATATGTGAGGTCGAATATCTCAGATGTAGAACCGGAATTAATTCCAGAGATGTAGAACTAGCATCCAATTTGCAGAGGAGAAGGAATTGTAATGGAGCAGCAACAGATGATCTATTTATTAATTATTATTTGACTGGATGTTTTCATTTAATTTAATAAATTTTGGCTTCTTCATTTGTTTTCATATGAGCATTGTAATTTTTACTTTTAAACGTTGAGCTAGTTCAAGACTTGCTCCAGGGAGTGGCAAGGATCCACCGCAACCTGGAGTCGAGTCCCTCGTTCTTCATAGATTTAGGAATTATTCTTTAGTGTAATTTGTATAATTATATTTTTGTTTTGAAATTGTTTTCTAATATCTTAGATTTCCTAATTCTGCACTTAGATCATTATTTTGTTTTCCAATTTCTGAGTTTGATTCAGTAGTGAGAATAGATTGTAACGATTTGATTTTGAATAAGTAACACTGCCATTTAGAATGTTAATTCAAGGTTTGATTTTTTCATGCATAGCAAGACTTCGCTTAATAATTAAATTTCTTTTTAAATTAGAATTATACTTTTTTTTGTAGTGTAATCATTTCTTTGTAAGAGCAAGTTTGAATGCAGATTTGATTGTGCAGGTAGCAGTGACTAAGCTTTTATCATTGATTTACATGATTTTGATTTATTTTTCATTATGAATTGCACGATTTCAAACAATGAGCTTGTTTTTGAATAATTTGTTTCACCTAGATTAAAACCTTTAAATTCAAGGTTATCATAGCTTATTTGTAATGTGATTTTTAATAGGATTTTTAAGTGTTATTTTAGATGAAGTGAAATGGTTTCTTTTAGCAATAGTTAGAATTGTCTTTTGTTAATTTGAATCTTGAATTTATTATGAAGAGTAGTTCTAGTTAGTTTAATGTGTGAGGTTGTCATTAGAATAATGTGTGATTTTTTTTCTTATTAGTTTCAAGTGTTAGTTTCAAGTTAGTGAGATCAGTTAATAGATTAATGTTTTCAAGATATCATAGGATATTTAAAAATTAGAATTTGAGTGCGATAATGTTATGTGATTGAGGATTTCTTTGTATAGCCTTACAATTTAATTTCAGTATGGAGTTCGCAGTGAATGAAATTGGTTAAGTAGGTCCCATTTTCTAGATTATTTATCTACCAGCAAATGTGTGTTTCATTCCAGTGTTTAGTTTATCATTACAAAGGAATATTTATACTCTGACCATTAGCAGAGCCAATACACAGTACAACTCGCATTTATGACTCCTGGATTGATAATTAATATTGATAGGTTTAATCCGACAATTAAATTGACCAGCATTTTTGCATCGTTTCCGGGGAGTTGTATTTTGGCTCAGGTAAAATTTTCTTATAGAGTTTCAAGGATATTGCAGGACATCAGAGGGTAGAGAGTGTATGGTAAGACGTGAGTGAAGAGCCACACATCCACTATTGTGGGGTTACTCCAAAGTCTAGCCATCCTGCTTATCTCTTGAACTTTTATTTCCTTTCCTGTAGAAGAAGGCTTTAGAAATTTAATTTCCAAATTGCCTTGTTTTAATAGATTAAATAGAACTTTATTCAACATTTTCCTTTCATGCAAGCATGGTGAGCTTTATTTCAACCAATATCTTTTAAATTCATTTATCTTCATAATCCAATCTTCAACGTTATATCATTTTTGGGGTGCTGTAAGAACCCTTGTGTACTAATCCATGTGATGACATAATGTACCATTTGGCTTGTTGAGAACAAGAAAATGGTATTTTGAGGAATCATTCAATGAGGAGTTTTTATGCTGCTACAAAGACAAACAACTCATTTGATGAAGAATTCACAAGTGCATAATTTAACACCTTGCTTGAACATTAATTCAATATTATTAAATCTTTGATTTCGAAATTGGATGATTTGTAGGAGCAAGAGAAGGATGAAGAACCACTGCTTATTGTTTGCGCCAACTGTCAAAAGAAACACTACCTTGGAAAGTGTCCACTTAGCAATCTAAAAGTTTGCAAAATTTGTGAGGATGGTCATCCAACCAGACATTTCCCATCACTACCACAATTACGAAAGGTACTCAGGGAATCAAGTAAGGAATCAAATCAACCACCAGGCATAACTCAAAACCCAACACCATTTGATACTTGGAATAATGATTATTTTCCTAAGCAGGTTCCTCAACATGTTTATAATCCTGTAGTTTCATGGCAAACATTTAATCCTCCTCCAATTGAATATCCTACTTCATGGCCACAGTGACCCTCTCCTTGGCCCTCATCCTCGAGCTAGATATCTCCATGGCCTCAAGAATTGTTTGGATCTTTCTCTCTAGGGAAATCTCCCATGCAAATTCGATCATATGAGCACCAACAACATCCACAATTTCTTTCCAATGCACCATTAAGTTATTCTCCTCCATGGTCCCAGCCGTATGTGCAACGTTACCCTAACCCTAGTTCATACCCTAGTCCATACCCTAGACCTAACCCTAATCCATACCCTAGACCTAACCCTAATCCACACCCTAGACCTAACCCTAAACCATACCCTAGACCTAACCCTAATTCTAATTTAAAACCTAGACCTAACCCGAGTCCAAAGCCTAATCCTAATCCAAATCGAAACCTTAGTCCAAGCATTAACCAAAACCCTACCCCAAACCATATTTTAAGCCCTAATCTAAACCATCAGGTTGCACAGTAGTTTCAAACATCTATTCTTCCTGTTGATTCCCATGTTGAACATAATGCTACATCTTTCATGTTGGAAAAGGGAATGAATTTGGAAACTTTCCCCATTACCACATAACATTCACCTCGAGAAGATGTAATTCAAATAACACCAGAGGAGAAATATTTCATTGGAACTTGTTCTAAAAATGTTATTGAAACTCAAAACCCTAGAATCTATCTCAACCATTCTTGTCAATTTGAAAAGAAGATATTTGAGCCTGAACTTGAGGGATTTATCTTTTCTCTTTCACTAGATTCTTTGTGCCTCCAGGAGAGTGACTATCAAACTGTGGAAGATTTGCATCAGTTGGAGAATCATAAATATGTGGATTCCATTGAATCCTGGTTTCGAGCTGTCATCAAGACATCTTATTTCCTCAACATTCATAAACTCTTGCTACCATATCAATTAAAGCAACTAGTTTCTCATGCTTTCATATGTCTTGAAGTCTATTCTTTAAAACTAAGTGTGAGTATAATTAGCATTTTGTTACGCACATGGCTTCATTGGAAGTACTCATATACTTAAACAAGAGTCTTTCGCCTCTTAGGGTAAAGTAGGGTAGGAGAATAAATAAATAAATTTGTTATCATTCTATTAGGGTTTTGAATTTTTATGGTTGTTAAAACTACTTTTGATCCACATTAGTTGTTAACACACACTTTTGTGACAAATCTTGTTGAGTACAATTCACTCTAATACCTTATGATTTTGCAAAAGTAACCATGATTAATCACTCTAATAAGTTGTCGTCTCGGATATATACTTTCAGTTTCCCTTAGAAGGTACTATTGGAAAAACCCTATGGTGGACCACTCTTTTAAAGATCATAATGAGCTATTTAGGAGAACACTAGCATTCTTAAATCAAAGAATCTTTCAGTCATTGTCTAGGATATATTTAAAAAGTATTTAGGGTAGAGGAATTAGCCAACAATGATTGGTCATTAAAAACTTTTCACACCATCATGTACTCTTAAGGAGTAGATCTGTCTCCCCACTTATTAAGTAACCTTTAAGGTTAATTATAATCAGAGTTTCGAAAATATTTAGGGAACGATAGGAGGTCTCGTGATGAGCCGACCTACCACGATCATAAGACCTAGCATGCATGAAATTACTGCTCTTGGTCACCAAGCCAAAGTAATGGCTTTCAGCAAAAAAAAAGAAGAAGATGGAAGACAGGAGGTCTCATCATGAGCCGACCTGTTCATCCATGTTACTTCTTGTGAGTGGCACTGCCATTAGCTAGTTACCAAGCCAGGACAATGGCCTTCATCTAAAAAGTCAAATAAGCTAACTCTGAATCTATATCTAGTAAGTGGGATACTGACATTTTTCTAGGTTAAAATACATCCTTGTCAAGGTTATGGACACCTGCGGGCAGCAGGGCCATGTCTGTGGTATTAAAGTTAACTGCATACTATGATTTGATTGGTTATCCTTCTCTTTCCCTAAAACTCATCCTTTTTCTTGGAAAATGGTTTTAAGACAATTTGAACATGATGCTTTGAGTTCTATTTTTCAAAAATAAAGAATCTTTGAATGATGTGGTACTCTTAGTGAAGATAATCCTTTGTTCTAGATTAAGAGGAAATTTATTTTTGAATCCAGATAACAATGAAAGTTAGAGTGTTCGATAAAGAGGTTGTTGATTGGTATCATAAATCACTTTAATTTCTATGGTATTTGAAGTGATGAAATGCTCAATGATGACTACTCACAAGGTGTGTAGGTATTAACCCTAAACATAAATTATCTACACACGAATCTTATAATAGAAAATAAACAATAGCAAGAGCATAAAACATAAAACAGATAAACACAAAGTTTTTCCCCTCGATCCCAAATCAGAATGACCAGCTTGATTTTTCATTATATTCCTTTTAGTGTTACAACACACATATATATACATGCCGAAGCATACATAAACCCCAATCCATTAACCCTGGATTAGAACATAACCGTAGTTCCCTTGATTGGATCTACAAAATACCAGGGGCCGAAAACCATCATACCACAAAACCATGTGCAAACTCATGCACAAAACATGGGTGGGTCCGCCTATGAGTGGGACCGCATACCAAAAAAAATTTCGCTGGGGCGCCGCCCTAGACCCTGACAGGGGGGGCTGTCGCCCCCCCTATGACCCCCCTGCTGTGCCTAGCGCAATGTATAGCACGTGGGGATAGTCGTGGAAAGAATATAACACATACCCAACATTATCCCACTTGTTGTTTTCTTTCCACAGGGGGCCACAGGAGAGCTTAGTCATTGGGCCAATTCTTCAACACCCGTTGTTTCTCTACACCAAGAGAACTTCTGAGTGCTCACAGACTTCATCAATGCATCTACAACATTCTTCAAAGTGTCCACTTCTGACAACACCCTTTTAGCCTCAACCATATCTCTAACAAAGTGATATTGAACATCGATGTGCTTTGTCTTTGGATAATCTGTAGAAGGGTTCTTAGCGAAAAATTGTACGTTGGCTATCACAGTCTATCCTTATAGCTTGTTGTACCAACCCCGTACTTGAACACAATCTCCACAACCAAACTGCTTCCTTGCTTGCATGAGTGGCTGCTATGTATTCTGCCTCTGTAGTTGAAAGCGCCACTACAGACTATCTTTTACTCATCCAACTGATTGCACCTCCAAATAGGCTAAACACATACCCACTTGTAGATCTTCTTTGGTCCAGATCTCTAGCCCAGTCTGCATCGAAAAAACCACGAATGTCCAACATTCTTTCTAATCCTAGTCTTCCTTGGTAGCACAAGCCATAATCACTAGTGCCACGTAAATATCTGAAAACCCGCTTCACTGTTATCCAATGCTCATTCCCTGGGTTTGACATAAACCTGCTCAATACTCCCATTGCATGTGTAATGTTTGGTCTAGTACAGAGCATTGCATACATCAAGCTACCCACTGCACTTGCATATGGAACACGGGACATATCCTCCTCTTCTTCTTGTGTCTTGGGACAACTGTTCAGTGGTGGGTTACACCTACGGAACAGACATTTACCGGTTTACTAGCCTGCATATTGAACCTCTTCAATATTGTCTCAACATACTTCTTTTGGTTTAACCATAGCTTCCTCTTTGCTCAATCTCTCTTAATTTCCATGCCCAAAATATAGTTTGAAGCACCAAGATCCTTCATGTTGAATTTGGAGAACAACTGGGTCTTCAAATCTTGAATAATTTCTTTTTCATTTCCAATCAACAACATATCATCCACATACAAGACCAAATAAATAACACAGTCACCAATTAATTTAAAATAAACACAGTGATCCTCCTTGCTTCTAGTGAAGCCAAGTCCCCGTTGTTGGTGTCCCGTGTTTTGATAGTTTGGAAAATCAAAAGACAAGGCAACATCAGAACCAATCTTTAGAGTTCTAGGATCTAGTCCTCCTGTTCTCAGAGAGGGATCTCTCAAATTATTTGTTTTAGCAAAGGTTTATCCTGTGTGCTTTGAATATTGGTTTTAGACTAGTTATTAAGTGCACATGTTTGATTGTTTGGTTGGTTGAATTGATACAGCAGAAAATGAAAGGTCTAGAAAAGATAGGTAGAAAGAGGAAGTAGTAGCTTCATTGGACAATGGAGTCAAAAAAGGTCATGAAAAACTTATCAATGGATATGGGACATCAGAGGGCAAATCTAACTTGGCCACAGGATCCTTTGGTTTTCGGAATGAGATGGACATCAATGATTTGGAAAGAGAAGTTTAATTCTCAACAACAGGGATTTGAAAACACAATTTGAACAATAAAGAGCTATTTGGTAGACAGGGCTAACCATGAATTCTACAAATCACACCTTTAAGCAAATAATGATTTCAAAACAACTTTCAAAATGAAATCTAAGATTCTGGGAACACCCTATTTCCTCAAATATATTTTTTCAAATGACTTAGAAAACATAAAAGATTCACTGATATTTGCAATCATAGAAGAGGGAACACCTAACACATCTATGATCACAACTATAAAGACATTTAAAACAACTGTTTAAGCAAGGACAAAGGGAAAGATCAGAACAGACCTCCTTGACTCACTGTAAACAAGAAACTTCAAAGGGAGACTTTAATAACAGTTTTTAAGTGGCAACAGACAAGCAGGGAAAACCATAAATCATGTTGAAACCAACTATTCAAACTATTAAGGAAATAAACAAGCATGAAGACTAAAGAGAGAGATTAAAGACTCTAAAATACTTCAGTAGAGGAAAACATGAAACAGTGAAGGATGAACAGGTCTAAGGTGCTTCCAGGAGTTATTTCTTAACCTAAAACTTTCAACCTACTGTAGTAAGAAATTGTGGAATAGAATGAAAACAGGGGAAAACATTAAACAGTTTAGAATACTTCAACAACAGCCAAGCTCATGGATCCAATGATAGAGCCTTCTCAGGAACAAGCATGCAACAACATCATCAAGGCCTCCCAGACTTCATTTTTTTCTTCAACTTCAACAGACTATGTATTATTTCAGAAAGTTTCAGTATTACAACTAGTAATCAACCAACCAACAACCTCTCATCTTCTGTAGTAATATTTATAGAAGAATGAGGAGGTGAGATCTGATAAAAGATCTCTAAAGACAATTAATACAGATTTAATGGTTCCTCGGCCTTTGGGGGGCTCAATGAAGAAACTTACATAGGTGTCCTCTGTATTAAATAATTTACATAAATATTTTAAGCTAGGTGGGAACTCCTTTTGACCTTTGAGGCTCTGTGTGATGTCAAAGTTGCTCTGCTGATATTTTGTCATTAATTTGTCTGCAGAATTTATCCTCTGGCTGCGATGTGAGGTAGATATTTGGTCCTGATCAATAACTTTAGCCTCTGTTTGAATGGTTTGAGGCATAGGTGGCATTGTGGTAGCTGGGAGGAATCAATTTCCCTCAGCTGTGGCGGTGAAGGATTTTTGTCTGATGAACCTTTATGATTTTCCTTTTAACCATGTTTTGATCAGGGATTAGGCTATCGATAAACCATTTTAGATGTAATCCCATAGATCTGTCTTCAATCTGCTGTCCTGATATATTTTGTCTTAAACACTGATACTTTTTTATTTGTGCCTATTTCACTGTGTTTTTGCTGGTGTGCAGGGCTGTGCAGGGGTGATATGGCATCAATGCCTCATAAAAACACTGATGAAACATGAATTTGAAATCTACAAAGGATTTTCTTTAATGAATCAAAATCAGGAGGATCATCACCCTCAGCCTTCGAATTTTCTTCAGCGTGGCGGAAAAAACCATTAAACCCTGCAAAAATACAAAAATGTTATGAAATCCTGCATGTATAGGCTAACTGCTTTGGAAGGACATGTGGAATGAGCGTGGTCGTTGGATGGCATCATCCAATGGTCGAGATTGATTAGAGGAGGTCAAAGGAGGAAATTAAATCGGAACCATCGATCGCACAGAGATCGACAGTCGGGATTGAGGGTGACTGAACAACGTGAAGGGGTCACGTTATTTAGGAAAATAATAAAAAATAGAAAAAGGTTTAGAACCTTAGTTTCAGCAAAAAATGGACGAAAAATCAGGTTTGGGGTTCGGGATGATCGTGTGCCGTTGGATGAGATCGGCCCAAGTGATCAATGGCGGAGGACAGGCGTCAAGAACCTTTAGAAAATGCACCCGGACATCAAAAATTTTAATAAAACCTTGCTGAATAATGTTCTTGGGTCCAGATTTGCCGACTGGGCGAGGAAACAGAGCGATCGAGTTTGGGCCGTCAATCTACAGATCAGATCGACGACAGAGACGTTTTAAAGAAAACACATTGTACTTGGTTATTGCACGAGCATCTTCGCAAAGCGATCACCGTCCGATGAGCGGCCTTAGATCGGACGGTGGACGTTAATATCATGCCGGTTCCATGTCCAATCTTTACCGCGCGATGAGGGCGGTATTTGAAAATGGTCCCAAGACACGTGGTGGCTGATGTATGGAATCACTGCAAAATAGAAAAAACCGCCCCGCGCTAAAAAAAGGTGCGATGAATTCCGCCCGGTTTTGCAATGTTAAGTGACTTGGCGGGGACCACCGGGGCGAAATATTGCATGTCGTCGATCTGCAGATCAGATCGATGGTGGAGAGAAAATGAAATTTTGCACTGGCAGAAAGCTATAGGATATAATAAAAAACCGTCAATTTTATATAAACAAAGGTTTATAGTGTGGGGGAGAAATATAAATTATCGATATGGTTTGGCGCCCGACTGCGGGGCCATGGGTTATATGGAAAATCATATGATCGGGGATTATGGAGGAAGGGCTAATCGCGATCAGCACTTGGAAGGCTAGCGCTTGGTTCTAGCACCAAGACGCATGGAGGGGAAGGGTTAAAGACTTAGCCCAAGGGGCTTAAGTCTATAATATATAAAAATATGATTTTTATAGATATTCAATGATTTTCAAAGGATTTGGGGGTTTCGATATAGTTTAAAAATGAGTTTTAAACTATGGAAAATGATTTTCATGAATGGAAGAAGGGGAGTCATGAAAATAGAGGAATTTATGGAGGTAGAAGGGGTAAAAATGAAGGTTAGTTTTGTGGTGGAGGGAAGGGAAAAAATGGGATTTTGTAGCAGTTTTTCTTCATGTAAGGATAACAGAATTTCTGAGTTGAAAAGGGGAAAAGCAGTGACGATTATCCAAAGGATAGGATATTATCAAAAAGACTTTAAGCATCAACAATTTTAGCAATGAAATTGTTTCTTGAAGGCTATCCAAAATCATTTAGCCACCACTTGATATGACAGAATTTATAGGTGGCTAACAGTGGCTCCACTTGGGGATGGTGTCTTCTTGAAGGAATCAAGAACTTCATACTTGCATTCTCTGGGAGGCCGATCAGTGCCTGATCCATTGGGCTGCCTTTCTATCTGTGAAAGATCTTCCTTTGCTCTGAAACATATTAGCATTCATGGATTAACAATGGAACTTCATCAATACAATCTTTCTACCTACCCAATCCTATTGATCTAACATTTTTTCTTCTTTAGAGTGCACTTGGATTGGCAAACTCTTTCACAACATTTTATTCTTTTGAAAGCAGGAAATCTAATCTATTTCTACTCCTTATTTCTCCATGGACTTAAATTAAATAGTTGAACCCATATGATTCTCTACATGATCTATTATCTGTTGGGATTAAACTATCCAACAGATTTTTATTCTCTATATTTCTACAACATAAATTTAAAAACAATCAAGTCAAGATTAAGCTGTTTGACTTGCTGTGATCTATGGCATAAAAATAAGCTGCACATAGATATTATTTTGCAGAAAATTAAATCAAAATGGAAGGCGGTAGATCTAATTTTTCAAAGCATTTCCTTCCTCTTTTCACAGCTCTGTTTTGACTTTTGTTTGAGCTATTTTTCCTTTGAAAACTGGTTCAGATTTTGAATTAATTGGAACCAGATTTTTTATATCTTTTGACTCAACATTTGAAACAGATTTTGAGTCATTCTCTATTGAAACTTTAGGTTCAGATTTGAGTATGTTTGAACCTTTAATTTCTATCCTAAACTATCTACTGATAAGCCAAGATTAAACAGTTTGGCAAATAGAATTCATTATCCTATCATCAAAAAATTTAAAGCTAATTAGTCAAGATTAGGTTGTTTGAATAAGCTAGAAGTGTGTTCTTCAGGAGTGGCATTTAAGCTTGCACACTTTCAGATTTGTTTCTCTTTTTTGGTATGGGGCTATACCTTTCTTGATTTTACAATCTGCCCTCTTTTCTCTTTTCGATTGTTTTTGTATTTTTATTTTTATAACCTTGAATGCAATGTTCACACTATGATATTTAAAAATGAAGAAATAAAATGCTTTGAAACTCATGATTCCTGGCAGAAGTAATGCTTGAGCATCCTGCCATTGACAGGACCTCCATACAGATCCTCTCCATTCAATTCTTTCAAGAAAAATGCATTACACTAGAAAATTTGGCGGAAATTCCGACGGCCAATTCGTCGCTATTCCGACACATAGTCGTCGCAAGAGCGGCAATTCGAGGGCGGGAAAAACATGGTTTACCGTACCATCATAGTTCCAACGCAATTAAAAATTTTTGCACTATCGACACTTTTTCCGTTGCTTCCAAACAAGCGTCACTCTTCCGACGTTTCCCAATCCGTCGCAGTTCCGACCCCTATAAACTGTTGCACTTCCGACGAAATGTGGTCCGACGTTTTGAATGTCGCTCTTCTGACGTCTGTAAATTGTCACAATTACGACGAAATGTGGTCCGACGTTTTGAACGTCGCTCTTCTGACGTTTGTAAACTGTCGCAATTCCGACGCAATGTGGTCCGACGTTTTCGACGTCGCCCTTCCGACAGTTGTAAACTGTCACAATTCCGACGAAATGTGGTCCGACGTTTTGGACGTTTCCCTTCCGACGGTTTTATACTGTCTCTCTTCCGACGTTTCTAATCTGTCGCAATTCCGACGCTTACAAGGCGTCGGTATAGCGACGACAGGTTCAATTTAAAAAAAAAAAATGAAACTTTAAAAGAGGAAAAACGTTGTTTTGAATATATTATATGAAGTAAAATAGTCCATGAAGTCATTACATTTTCACATCTGAAGATTGGAACCCATATATCCATCCAGAAAAGTGGAAGTCCCACCCCAGACAATGATAGAAAAATACCCCATGTCACATACAGGGACATGATATAAAACCCAGTAACGGTCCACATGGAGATTATCGACAATGTGAGAAAGCATCCAAATATGCCCGAGACATCTATAAGAAAGTGAAATAGCAGTATGTAGAATAGTAAAGCAACAGATAGAGTACCGACGTCCATTGTTCCAAATACAAATTAAAGTACCCAAAATCCTTGAAGAGAGAAAAGCGCTAATCATGTGAGGAGTGTGATATGTCAAAAATATAAAAAGACCATGAGACCATATCAATAAACCAGCAACATAGACCAGCATAGCTAGTTTTGAAGGCAGAGTGATAAAAATTAATCATTTTTTTTCACAAGAGAAAAAACGTTGTTTTGAATATATTATATGAAGTAAAACAGTCCATGAATTCATTACATTTTCACATCTGAAGATTGGAACCCAAATATCCATCCAGAAAAGTGGAAGTCCCACCCCAGACAATGATAGAAAAATACCCCATGTCACATACAGGGACATGATATAAAACCCAGTAACGGTCCACATGGAGATTATCGACAATCTGAGAAAGCATCCAAATATACCCGAGGCATCTATAAGAAAGTGAAATAGCAGTATGTAGAATAGTAAAGCAACAGATAGAGTACCGACGTCCATTGTTCCAAATACAAATTAAAGTACCCAAAACCCTGCAACAGAGAAAAACGCTAATCATGTGAGGAGTGTGATATGTCCAAAATATAAAAAGATAGCAACATAGACCAGCATCGCTAGTTTTGAAGGCAGAGTGATAAACATTAATCATTTTTTTTTCATAAGAGAAAAAACGTTGTTTTGAATATATTATATGAAGTAAAACAATCCATGAAGTCATTACATTTTCACATCTGAAGATTGGAACCCAAATATCCATCCAGAAATGTGGAAGTCCCACCCCAGACAGTGATAGAAAAATACCCCATGTCACATACAGGGACTTGATATAAAACCCAGTAACGGTCCACATGGAGATTATCGACAATCTGAGAAAGCATCCAAATATGTGCGAGGCATCTAGTCAAAGCATCCAAATTCTTTGACTATTTTTTCTAATTTGTTCACTTCTCTTGTTTTATCAGCAACACTCATTTTTGAAAGATCATATTTATGTTCTAGAGTGGCCAATTGTTCCTTTGTTTTGTGAAGCTCTATGGCCTGAAGTTTCATATCTTCCATTGACTTTTTTAATTCATCAGTGTTCAAATTTGCAGTGTTTCCTTGTGACAATTCTGTTGGCTGATCTGTTGTTGTTGTACCTGTCACTACTCCTGCTGTAGATATTGAAATATTTTCCTGCTTATCTTTCAATGCATTCTCAAGCTCT